>JABUQX010017030.1:30000-32500 GCA_015478945.1 Trachelipus rathkii | reverse complement strand
GCTTTATATAATATTTTTAAAAGAACCCAGATTTCATGGAACGATAAAAATCGGTGCAAATCATATTGACGGAAAACAATCCGATGGTTCGAATATTGTTGATTTGATATCCGATCTCTCGCGTGATTGGAAGAAGGATCCTCTAACAGGCTGGAACAGAATCAAACATGAACTTCAGACTATTAATTTTTCCGAGGAACTTTAATCCAGAATAAACAAAAGTTTTGTCGGATTTGGATAATATTCCAAAAAGTCTCATACGCCAGATTGGCGAGGCCCTCCGTTGCTTCTTTTGCGTTGGACAGGATTAAAGATGACCAAGTAGAAATACATCACATTCAGGTAGAATAAAAAAAAAAAACATCATTTGGACCAAAATGGATTAGTTCCTAATTATTTATTGTATTTTTTTTTTTATATATATATAAGGTTGTATTGTTTGTAATTTAAAATAATGCATATAAACTATGTTATCTCTCTGTATACATTTGCTTTGTTTTTTAGGTTGCTCTGTTTGTAATTTAAAAATAGTGCATATACGTTTCGACATTTATCTATTTTGTAAAATTAAAAAAATAAAAATTCCTATAGGATAATTCGTTGTTTTTTTTTTATATCACCCTTTAGTATAAATGAATATGTTTTTTATTGTTATTGTCATTGAGAGTCATGGAGGCTAAGCAAGCGGTCGATAAATATTACTTTGATGTATAACAGCCTTACAGTTACGGTGGCTTTTCAATGTTCGCCTCAAAGTTTCCTCATATTAATAAAAAAGAATTGAAAAAATATTTAGGTGAGGATGCTTTCACCATGCAAAAACCTATACGAAAAATTTTTCGACGCGGAAAACTATAGCCCCCAATTTAGATAATGTCCGGCAGTTAGACTTGACAGATATGATAAAATATAATTCTTATTGAAAGTGTTAAATTCAAAGACAATTCTTTTTCCTAATAAACAATATATGTCACGCTCTGTTATTGAACACAAAATACTTACCCATTGAACAACATTCAATTTTTTTTGAAAGTCTATGACCTTTTGTTTACAAACAAAGGTGCAGAATTTTTAGGTAAAGAGTTTCAAGAAATAGTTACAGAGTATGATATAGGGTACTACAATACGTTCTCAGTTAATAAAGCTGCAACAGTTGAAAGAGTACAAAGAACTATAAAAGAAAGAATGCATAGGTATTTCACGAAAATGAATACATTTAAATATTTCAATATACTACAAGAGCTGGCTTACTCCTATAAT
Source organism: Trachelipus rathkii (assembly GCA_015478945.1). Taxonomy (NCBI): domain Eukaryota; kingdom Metazoa; phylum Arthropoda; class Malacostraca; order Isopoda; family Trachelipodidae; genus Trachelipus; species Trachelipus rathkii. The sequence continues at coordinate 31,240 of JABUQX010017030.1, read as the reverse complement.
AGGTCTTATCATAGAACACTTTAGAATACTCCTGTAGAGATGGTGAAGACAAAACCTTCTGTACCTAGTAACACAGTGAGCAAAATAAAAGATAACACGGGTGTTAACGTAGGAGACTATGTGAGAGTGTCTAGGACTGATGAAAATTTCAGAAAACGGTGCGAATCTGGATGGTCGAGAGAAATTTTTAAAGTAGATACCATCAGAGAATTCCCGAGAGCCAGGTTAAAATTATACTATCTTGAGGATATAGATGGTGAAAAAATAAAAGGTTGGTTCTATTAACAAGAAATACAGAAAATAAGGTTTGATCCTCAGAGTCACGAATATAAAATAGAAAAAATAATAGGATCTAAAGGAATAGGGAAAAATACACAGTATCTTGTCAAATGGGTGGGTTAGCCTATGAAGTTTAACAGTTATATAAATGCTAATGAAATTAAGAAACATTGATTAGTTTACTTTGTGAATATGTAGAGTGAAGATCATTTCTATTTAACGTTACCTTCATCGGCTTCTATGGACGTACATCCTGAAAATGAAATATCAGACTTTACTACAGAGTTATTGAACCCTATAAAGCTCGAAAGAAAAATGTATGAATGTATGAAGTAGGTTATGTGAAATGATAATTTGGGATTTTTCTTGGGCCGGGGGGGGGGCCCGTTTTTTATTTTCGAGAAAGTGCTGATCAACATCAGCGTTTTGTAATATTTAAAAGTGTTGAGAATGTTAAAAACTTATTAAAAATTAACACGGATATGAGGATTGTCAAGAGAGCCGACAGAGAATATTTCTTTGAAAGATATTTAATAAACCGTGGTCTCTATAAATCTCTTACCGATGTTTTCATAGACTTAAACAAAAACAATTTTGCGTTCAAGCCTATATGTAAAGATTTAGTATTTCTAGTTAATAAAGCAGTCAACGAAGAAACGTGTTAATCACTTTTAATAGTCCCCAAGCTTCGAGTTATCTTGAAAGATAGTTTTTTATTTTCACTATCGCTATCGCTATCGACGCTACATATTACAATAAGTATCAAAAATGCAGAAGCGCCGCTACCCCATTTCATCTCTAAATTGAATTAACACGTTATATCTCACTGTGAAGAGTATAATAGATAGGACTTGTGGCAAAAGCAACACGATGACTCATTACATTTGGTATGTGGACCTTCAAAGATGTTACATACCCATGCGTAGCATATGTTTTACACTGATATTGTAGAACCCAGTAT
>JABUQX010017030.1:22500-25000 GCA_015478945.1 Trachelipus rathkii | reverse complement strand
TTTGGTAAAAACATATTTGACAGGGCATATAAAATTTCTTCATCTTATATTAATCTGTCAGATGAATTAAACTTCCTGAAAACACTTTTTCTGAAAAATGGATTCCCCGGCTTTCTCATTGAAAATATTTTTAGAAAAAAAGCTACTCTTCAAAATTTCAACACCTCTTCCTGTCAAATTAACTGTATCTAAGGAGCTTCTATATCTCAAGTTGCCAGTTTAGGGTAATGTGAGTTCCAAATTGAAAGGAAAATTAATGAAATATTAAAAATTAATTACCCCCGTCATAATCTAAAACCGATTTTTAATAATGATAATAAAATTGGAAATTTATTAAGCCTAAGGAAAGACTTACAACACCTTTTTGCTCATCGTGATATAAAAATATAACTTTCGTGGCTGTGATGCCGCCTATATTAGAAAGACTACTCGAAGTCTTTCAACCCGCATTGCTGAGCACAAAGGTGTTTCCCTCAGAACTTTGGAACATTTACTTCACCATCCTCTATTCGGCTATTATCTCGCACTCTCTACAATCAAATCAACCTATAATGGAATCAAATTTTAAAATTTTAGTTTTTGAACATGAGCTGGATCTCCATTTATTGAAATCTTTGTATATATGGCACCACAAACCCAAGCTAAATGAAAATTTGCATTCTGGTAATATCATAATTTTGAAGTGAGATTTCACCATTTGACGATATTTTTCTTTAAATGTTATATTTTATATACTTACTTATTTATTTATTTTATATTTCATATTGTAAGTTTAATTATTTTTTGTTCATTCTACTTTTAGCCTTGAGAATGGGTTGAAGATTTGCTCACCCGAAACTAGTCGGCAATATATTTTGTAATAAAAATGTTTAAGTTTGTTTTTGTCCTTCTTTTTGTTTATATATATATATATATATATATATATATATATATATATATTTATATATATATATATATATTATATATATATATATATATATATATATATATATATATATATATATATATATATATATTATATATATATATATATATATATATATATATATTACAGCTTGTTTCTATGCTCTTTTACAATGCTATACGAAATATTTAAAATACTAGATCTGAATTTTGCTAGTTATGAACTACACCCGATTTCTCATAAAAATTATAAATTAATATATTTTTTTATGAAGCTCACTAACACATTTTTGTCAAGTTTTAAATGTGAAAAAAAAAGAGAATATATTAGAAATTGCAAACATTTTTGAACAATTGATTTTAGTTCCCTAAGCGGTAAGAGAACAACAACAACAACAACAACAACAACAACAACAACAACAACAACAACAACAACAACAACAACAACAACAACAACAACAACAACAACAACAACAACAAGTAAGAGAACAACCTCCAACTGAATCGTCAGTGGCGTATGATAAAATTTCTCCAAAAAGGTTAAGACATATATTTCTTGCTTTAGAGCGATAGTAATTAGAAAAAATGGGAAAGGAAAATACAATAGTTAGAATTTAGACCCACCCAGAACTGGATGTCCCCTCGGGTTATTCATACCCCCAAATGATAGGGTGTGAGAGTGGTCGCTTGTGACCACAATTAGCGTATTCTTTATATTGACCATTTTGAGAGCTGCAGAAACACTTTCATCTAATGATATAACTTCACCCAGAGCTCTTTCGGCCATGTTATAATGGTGGGCGTGATCCAGTCTCCCCGCTGAGGTTGGGAAATTTTTATTTAGAAATTTTGATAATTAGTAAATAATAATAAATTGTAGTGAAACCTTGTATGAACTATTAATATATATATATATATATATATATATATATATATATAAATATATAATTTATAAAGATAATGTATAAAATATATATATATATATATATATATATATATATATATATATATATATATATATATATATATATATATATATATATATATATATATATATATATAATCTGTGTGTGTGCAGAACCTCGTGCGAATCCCTGAAAATGATTTGCAGAATATATTAATTATTTAGAGAATATCTGAAATATAAAATATATTTATTAAAGTTTGTTATTTAACTTACCTCTTTGACATCTTTTCATAACCTTTAGTAATTTTAATATATTATTTATTTTTCACTTTAATTGGCATGCAAAGCAAAATTTTATATCCACCTAACTACGTAATCAAAAAATTAAATCTACTCTACCAAACTGAAAGATTGTTTTGCGTTACTCAAAGTATTTGAGCTCAGAACTCTTATCTCAAAAACCGAATGTCAATTAAAAATTTTGAAAATATTTTGTAACAAAAAATATATACTTTTTAATACTTTAAAATCAAAGACAATTTATTGTGTTTGATAAATTATATTTAACTTGGTTTAATGATTTAATATTTGTAATTTCTTATTGACAATCAAATATCTCTAAATCTCGTTCTACTTTGAGTACATTTAGACTTTATGATTTACTTTCTAACTTCTTTGAACAGAATCAAA
>JABUQX010017030.1:0-17500 GCA_015478945.1 Trachelipus rathkii | reverse complement strand
ATTAATTTTTGTAATTTTTTGTACATTTTTAAATGTTTTGATTTTAATTTTATATATTTTATAGTGATAATCACAAATATTGTAGATATTGTTTATTTATAATTTTATTATTTACTTAGTCTGTTGATGCGCTTAGCTATAGCGCGAAAACTTCCTTAATTAAAACGTATGACACTCTCCTTGGTGTTTGTTTCCTGTTCATCTTTAAAATTGAGGTTTCCCTAGTGAACAAAATCAACGCAGGATTTATATATATATTATACTATATATATATATATATATATATATATATATATATATATATATATATATATAGATATATATATATATATATATATATATATAGGGCTTCGAAATTTGAACACTTATATGGAGAATTTTGGATGCATATATTTTCTTTTCTTTATTTGCAGTTGACTGAATATGAACAGATTTCCTTAACAGAGATAAAAATATAAAATAAAATATAATAATATATCATAAATATTATAAAACACATTTGTTGTTATGATATAATGCTTTTTCAGTTTTTCTTCAACGGTTACATCCATAAGTGTTAACATTGTTCTTCAATAACTCCTCAATATATATATATATATATATATATATATATATATATATTATATTAATATATATATATAATATATATATAATATATATATATATAATAAATAGATAAAAATATATATTATTTAATATATATATATATATATATATATTATATATATATATATATTTATATATAAATATATATATATAATATATATATATATACTATATACTATATATTATATATAAATATTATATATTATATATATATATATATATATATATATATATATATATAGTATATATATATATATATATATAATAAAAAAATTAAAATATATAAATATATAATATATATATATTATATAGATATATATATATAATATCTATATATATATAGCATTAATATATATATATACTTATATATATATATGTCATATATTATATTATATAATATATATAATAGATATATAATATATATATATATATATATATATATATTATATATATATATATATATATATATATTATATATATATATATATATATATATATATATTATAATACCGAGAAAACTACCATATTAAAATACATTATCCACATGAATTTTAGAATTCTTTACATTATTTTGTAAAAATAAAAAATTTCCTTCCCTACCTTCAACCATCAAGAAAAAGCCATGAGGATTCCTCTGGAGGATCTGAATTGCCTTTTGTGTCATCTCCGCTAATGATGGATCACCCGGACGGGCCTTTATTTTGCGGTCCGCCTCGAAGTCAAATGCGATAGCCAAATAACCTTAAGAAAAAAGGAGAAACTGTCAATGCATTGAGATTTACGGTCTTTACCTCGTCTCTTTCATTATTTTAGGCAAATTGTAACAAATTGGCTTTTGCTCTTCTTTATTTCGTCATTGATTTAAAAATAAGTTCGTCTCCACTGATTTTACATTAGCCTTTTACTCTACTCTCTTACCATCTTCCCCACTCAAGCCTTTCACATAATTTTTACTTCATATATATATATATATATATATATATTTATATATATATATAAATACTATATATACTATATAGATATATATATTATACTATATTAATATATAATATATATTTATATATATATATATATATTATATATATAAATATATATATATATATATACGTAGTATAATACTATATATATATATATATATATATATATATATATAACTATATATAATAATATATATATATATATTATTATATTATAAGTATATATATATATATAATATTATATAATATATATATATTAGTTATATATGAATCTAATTTACTGCAAAATAATTATCATAATATCATTTAGTAAGTTAGATTTTTAAATGCCCTCATAGCCGTTTTATAACACAGCCATAAAAAGTCGTAAATGAAACGAAATAACTTTTCGTGATCATTTCGACTCAATTTATAAAATGGAATCATTATAATTCTTGTAATTTTTCATTATTGTCGATTCAAGAAGTTCTCTCATTATAGATCTTTAGGATCGATAATAAAAAGAAAAACTTTTTTATTTGAAAGGCATTCATTAAATTATTTTTTTATTTTTATTTTTATTTTTATTTTTTGTTGGTTATTTTAAATTTTTTTGAGTTTTTTTTTATTTATTAAAATTAGTTTTAAAGACAGACGCATAAAGCAAGATTGGACCAACATCACTCGTTATTTCATAACACTTGTGCATTTACTTCTATTTTTGCTCTATAATTTTCCAATGGATGAGACCCCTAAAATCCGATAGAAGGGACCTCTAAAGGAACCCATCTTTCATGTTTCTATAGAAGAAAAACCTTACCCAGCAGATAATCCGTCTTCCTCGGATCTACTTCATCAAACTGGGCCTTGTTGAGAACATATTCGGCGTGAAGGTCGCGGTCTTTTTTGTCTTTAATCCACATGTCTACCAAGTTCTTCCCGTCCTTTCGTCGACCTTGTTCTGTCCGGGCTTCTCTGTCGTACTCCGTGTTCGGTATCCAATGCCTTCTGCCTCCTCCAAGTAGTACCTTTAAAATTATTATTATTATTATTATTATTTTTATTATTATTATTATTATTATTATTATTATTATTATTATTATTATTATTATTATTATTATTATTATTATTATTATTATTATTATTATTATTATTATTATTATTATTATTATTATTATTATTAGTATTATTATTATTATTATTAATGTTTATCAATGAATATAAATATTAAATAATTTCCTGCACTAGTAAAAATAAATAATATTATTAGAACTAATTTATAAAAATGCAATAAATATTAAAAGAATTAATAATACATATTTATCCAACTAGGAAGCATTATTGTAATTGACTTAGAGAGTATTATAACCTAAGGCAAAAAAGAAGTATTCTTCATCCAAGTTACTCTATAGAAAGAAACGAAACGAGACTTAAAAATAATTCTTATTCAGCAATTACATAAAGTTTGTTATTGAATGCGATATTCATATTAATTTTATTTTTAGTGAATGAAAAAACTTTATATTAAAAAATAGGTCTTAAGTTGCACGAGTTAGAAATATTTGTTTATTCTCTACATATTTCTCAATGTTTGTTTAATAAAGATATACTTACTTTCAAGCTGTATATATATATGTGTATGTAAATTTATAAAATTATACATACATACATACATACATACATACATACATACATACATACATACATACATACATACATTAATACATACATACATACATACATACATACATACATACATACATACATACATACATACATACATACATACATACATACATACATACATACATACATACATACATACATACATACATATTAATTTACTTTAAGAGGAAGAGTTTTTTGGAAATAAATAAGCTCGTTTTCCTATTTTGTTAATTATTTATAATCTTAATTTTTTCTTTGTTTATTAAGGTGTATAGAAAATTCTTTCATTCCAGCACACACACTCAAGTATATATATATATATATATATATATATATATATATATATATATATATATAATATAATTAATATATATATATATATATATATATATATATATATATATATATATATATATAATATGTTTATGTGTGTGTGTGTGTGTGTGTGCGCTTAGAGAGAGAGAGAGAGAGAGAGATGAGAGAGAGAGAGAGAGAGAGAGAGAGAGAGAGAGAGAGAGAGAGAGAGAGAGAGAGAGAGAATATGGTTTCTAAGATTGTATGTATAAAATTTGAATTCTTTCTACATACATTTATATTTTTTCCTGGATCTTCCTCAACGAGTTGCCTGGCAATGTCTTTACAAGTTGCCTTGACAGTGTCCGACATTTTGGAGTCGTCCTCCCAATATCTGGAGGCGGAATGGGCGTACAACGCTGAAGGAGTTCCATGAGTCAGACGAGTGTTCGTAACAATACCTGTGCTTTTACCTGAGGGGACAAAAATTGAAATCAGTTCTAAAAGTAATTGAATCTAATTAAAAATATTAAATTGAATTTTAATTGAAGACTGAATGTAGGAAACTTCATTAACGATAATTTAATAATTTAATAAAATTAATGAATATGTTTTAAACTTCATATTGAATATTAATTAAAGAAGAGTTTAATAATTTTTAAAATGAAATTTTGAAGTGAAAATAAAAATAAAATTTTAAGATATAGGTTATATTTTTGCTTGAAAATTTTGACAATATTAAAAACCCATTAAATTCTAACAACAAAATCATTTAAAAAATCAAGAAATACAAAATAAAAAAAATATTGGAAAATGGAAATTAAAAAAATTCGGAATCATAACTATACCGTATATATATAATATATATATATAATATATAATTAAATATATATATAATTATATTATTATATATATATATATATTATATATATATATATATATATATATATAAATATATAATATATATATATATATATATATATATATATATATATATATATATATATATATATATATATATTATATATATATATATATAATATTATTATATATATAAAAATGTATGTGAAATTACACTCGCTTTATATAATAAATATATATAAATGAAATTATGTATATAATATAATTTCAAATACTATAATTATATATAGTTATATATATCTATGTAATTTATAAATTTATATTAATCTTATATATATTAATTAATATATTAAATATATATAATATATATAATAATATAATATATTTAATATATATATATTATATGGGCATATAATATATATTATAATATAATTATATAATATATATATATTATATTTAAACTATATATATATATATATAATATATATATATATGATTAATATATTATAATAACAATACTATTATATATATATTATATATATATATATAAAGATTAGTTTTATTAAGATACTAAACTACTTGTTTGCTCATACCATTATATCCATTAATATTATAGTATAGGCCTATAAAAAATATACTATAATATATATATTATATATATTATATATATATATTTTTTATTTGTGCAAAAGGGACCAGTGGATGGAGCGAGAGAGGAGGAGAGAGAAAGATTTGTTTGGGAGAATTGAATGAGTGTTGGGAAAGTTTGGGGTAAATGAAAAAATTTGTCTATTGGGAGTTTGAATGCAGAGTGGGAAGGAGGACCATGGGCTCAGGCAAGCAGTAACAGGACCACTTTTTGGGGTAGAGGGAGAATGGAAATGATATGGGAGAAAGGATCTTAGTGAGTATGTTGTCGAAATGAAAGAATGTATAGGTGGGAAATTAACTTGGTTCGAAAAAAAATGATAATCAAAGTGTTTAAAATGCCAAAAATCGGTGTGTAGCATGTGTTGTATGGGAAAGATAGAGGAAGATTATTAGATAGTAGAAATGTGTTTATATTGGCGGAGAGAGGGGAAAGATATCGCGATCATAATAGTATATACATGAATAAGAGTGGGAGCGCCGGGTCTAACTCCGATCAAGGGTGACCAGGGTTGAGGGAACAAGTGGCGGAGAAGGGCTAATGGTTAGAGTGGAAGTGATAGAATGGTGCGGATTAAATTTTAGAGGAGTGGTAAGATGGAGATGATTGAGTTTTGGAGCCCAAACGTTCTTAAAACATTTCCCGCTGAACATTTGGAGAAATAATTGGAACAAATAATAGTTATTTAATGCGCTCTACTGTGCATTTTTTAATAATTTTATATTTGATTACGCGTTTTTCGGCTCGCTTAGTTTGTCATGTCATCAGCCTCGTCAGTCGGTTATGGCAAGCAACTCAAGAGGTTGAATTTAATTATATTAGAATATAAAGCTCCCAAATCAGTGGGTATTTTAAAAATAATCCCAGAAAAAATATTAAAAATAAATACAATTCAATATAAATAAAATTAACAGAAAGGTTAATAAAATGAAATTTAATAAATTTTTACATTTATTGAGATTTAAATATACTAGAAAAACCAATAGATATAAATAGATACTACCAGTAAACAATACCCTTTTACCAGAGATAAGAAATATATGTCAATCACTAATAAGGAAGCATCTGAAGAAAATAGGCAGACATTCGAGAAATTTTTCCTCTTTTACAGCAAAGAGAATAAAAGAATAATATAACATGGCTATAGTATGCTTACAGGGAGAGCCTCCAGGTCAAAGCCCAAAAAAATGCTGGGCCGATGAGTAATTTATAAAACTCATTATACCAATAAGTTAAGGGAAATTTAAAGGAATATAATAGATTGAATAGCTAATACGTAATATAATAATACATATAATATAATATCTTATATTATATTATATATACTAACATATATATGTAATTCAAGATAAAGTAAGAATTGAGTCTTATAAAAGAAGAAAAGATCGTGCAAAAATTTTATTCTCGTGGGCTATGTAATACCTGAATAAATAAATATAATATAACATAATATTATTATATTATAATCAGAGTAAGTAACAAACCGTACCAGAAAAATTAATATAGATATCAAGTTAAATATATATATATAATATATAATATTATAATAATATATATTATAATATCATATATATATATATATATATATATATCATACATTACTATAAATATATATAATATATATTATACTATATATAAATATCAAATATATGTAAAATATATGCATTAAAATAAGATATACTATTTATATATATATAGGTATATGCATATGATCATAAGTAATATCGTAGATTATGATAATATCATATAATATATATTATAATGATAATAACATCTCATAATATACATAAAATAATATAATAAATATATTATAGACTATATATATAGTAATAAGTATGATATAGTGTACGATAACATGAGGGGATAATGGCCTCACTATACTTATTATTAATAATATGGGAAGATATATACTATAATAATTTGGAGGGAGTGTTGCGAGGAGTGGATATTGTATATACTTTAAATATCTAGTACTATATGATGCAACGCTGGTATGCGTCTATGAAATTATACGGTCATCACAATTAATATATATATATATAATATATATATAGTATAATATACGTATATATATGATAAATATGATAGCTCAAATTATAGAGTATATACTATTGTATGAACTAGTAAAATATTTAGGTTATTACTCAAATAAATACAATAAATAATATAATTATCAAAAATATTTACAACTGCTAGGTGTAGTTAGCACAAACAAATTTAATATAAATTAGCTAATAGTAAATTAATAATATAAAATTAGCAATAATAACATCATTTTAAATATTTCTAATTAATATTGATTTCAACAAGTTACGTATCTCAATACCATACTTACATAGGATACTAGATATATATATACAACTATATAATAAATTTATACTAGTATATTATATAATCATACTAATTTATATGTTGTATATAGTTACAGGGTAGATTAACGGTTTAGTAAGGGATAGTATATATAACGGCTATTAATACGGGTTTAATAACTGTATCGTGGATACGAGACCACATGGCCTGGCAGGATGAATATGCCGAAGTTAGTCCTGATTTTCAGTATGCAGGTGGGTAGGGGCGTGCGAAGCCAAGAGAAATGGAGTGCTGATGTGGCGAGCTTGGTGGACGAGAGGCAGCGGGGGAGTGCGGATCTTGAGGCAGAGGGTTCTAACATTAAAGGTGAGTTGAGGACCTAGGTATATCATGGTATGTTGTTCCTTGTAAATCAAAGAAAGTGCATTGACACTTTAACTATACAGATTTATTAAAGCGAATTGAAGATTGGTCATTAAGTGACGAGAGCAAGGAAGTATTATCACTGATATTTGCGTGAGAAGTGTTAGAGAGAATATATGGCACTCCCAAGCCCAGTAACAGGAGGGTTGGGTTTCGGTATCCCTTCTATCAAGAAGGACTCTAACGCATACAGATGCATTAGGGCAGCAACAAAGAACAACAAAATCTTAAATTCTGAACTCCGCAATGTAAAAAAGTAGTATCTAAATAAATTTCTCCTATTCTAAATGAAGACGTGTTTTATATATAATATATATAGTATATATAGTAGTATTATAGATATATAGATAGAGATAAAGATATATATATAATAAAAATAGAGATATATATTATATAATATATGATGTACCTTATAGAGGCATTATGTGAAGAGGCTAGAAGGAGTATGTTGGAGTAAAATAAGGGTGAGTTGTTCGCAGCTAAGAACAGGAAAGGGAGTAATGTGGAGTGAGGAGGTTGAACATGGAGGATGGGTGAAAAGGATAAAATAGGAGGCTTTAATGTGAATGGTTGTATGAAAGTAGGTGATATATTAATATATTAATATTATAAAGTATAATGATTGATATAATGAGTATAGTATTATTATTATTATGCTTAATCGTAGTTATATGATTATTGTAAGTATTAAGGATAAATCTGTTTAATTACTATTATATAGTATTAGTTGAAAATTAGTGGAGATATATAGTAGATATATAGTATGATATAATGGATATAATACGATATATAAATATGTTATTATTATAGAACGATATTTATTTCATCTATTGAGCGTGGAATAGTGATAAGTATTATATTATGCGGGCACGTTATCTAAGAATTTAAGAGTTAGTATATATATATTGATTATATATAATAATTAGTACGCGGGGTAATGATATATAGCATACCAGGCGTGGGGATGACACGGGATGTGATTATGTTTTCTTTTTTATATCTACTATAAGTGTCAATTTGGGAGTAGATGTGGGCTTATATATTAAGATAATAATAGTCCTTATCTTTTATGTATATAAGAAAGATAATATATAATGTTAACGCCAACCCGATTAACCTTTCCTGTTTATACTGTGCTTGATGATGTGACATATGATTACCTAGTTCTAAAGTTTTCTTCAGTATACAGATTTATACGTAGAATATACTTTCATTGATTTGGACCTTAACTAATAATTAATCACCAAGAATATCTCTCGTGTATTATGAATAAAGTTGATAATATTAATTGTAAATCTACAATTCAACGTATTTTCAGTTTAAATGATAATGTGATAAAAATATGTAGTTCTAAATCAGCTAATTTGATGAGGTAATAAACCTTTAGCAAAGTAGCATTTTTTACTCACTCACTCTAATATTGTTCTGAGCTTGCAGGGGCATAAAGCAGTTGTTAGGGTGATTGGTAATATTTGTTCTTGCTGTCGCTGTGCTATTAACTCGCGTTGTTTTACCGCGTACAGCTGTATACAGTTGTAGAGTATCCACTTTGTGGAACTCATAGATAGTAGATATACATATTGTGAGTGTGTCTCTCTCTCATCTTTAATTTGTGCTAACACCGCGATGTAACTAATTCTCTGGTATTACTATACTGTTTCTCTGGACACCATTTTATCACAATATGACTCTAACCTGATATCATATATTCTCATTTGTTCTTCAATGTATTAAGTAACATCGCCCTCAGCCATTTTTCGGTGACAAGCTCTCGTAAGCATCTAAGCCTGTTTTATTGCTGAAGGAAGAACGTTTGAGGTGCTAAGCTGCAATGAGTTAAGACCTTCTTAAGGACTTTCATGTAGACTTATATTACATTATATCTTATTGTTTATTTTACTCAGAACAATTCACCTTTAATTTATTTCATCTTATTTCTATTGGATATTCATACTTATTTTCAGTCTCATTCTATACAAAGCCTCACATAGAATTGAAGCTTTTATTATTTCCTAGATATAATATACACTTTTTGCCAGATAGACATTGACAAGGCTCGGTCTGATCTCGCAACGAACAGACGCGACATAAAAAACAATCAACATCAGTCCAGTTTCTCGGTTAAGATTCGCTTTAAGAAGATCAGCTGAGATTCCTAGGAGTAAACGCTTATTCAGTTTACAATCTTGCTCAATAAATCTCGTTCACTATATATTTTTGCGCCATGTAAAATGTATGGAATATAGGTATATTTAATATATAGTAATAAGGGTTTAGTAAGTTAGGTAAAGCTTAAATACAGAGTGTAATAGGGCTAAGTGTGTATAGATATATTATATATAAATATTAGATATATATAGACGATGATAATAAGTATACATATATATATAGTATAATATAATGAATCAAATAATAATATATATGAGTAGAAATTATATGATGTTTGCGTGTGTAAGAAATGAAAATTGATGTGTATGCTAAACTCTCATGAAACATTTTCTAGATAAGAGCTTTTACCCGAGCTTACTGAGTATTTTTAATGTTAATAATAATTTGTCCTTCATTGGTTAGTTGAAAGAGAGATAATATTAATAATAATATACCAGCGAGATAGTTATATCACTTTAGATATATAAATTTGATAATGCTCAAGAGGGGAAAGTAAGCTGGTCTGAACATGGGAATATGAAGTGGTAATTATTTAATAAGCAGGGAGGAGAAATGGCAGTAATTTGTGGAATAAGGTTTAGGAACTGTGTGCAGATATTGTTTTTGATATGGTGTTAGCAGTTCGGTTAATGATTTGGAATTAAAGCAGTGAATATTATTTTCTTATTACTTTTGATCTAAAAAATGTTTAAGTTTACATATTTAGATTCTGTTCCTTGTTTTTGATCTCTTTTTCATCACTTTATGATGGCTTTTTGAGGTATAAATTCAATTAATTGATTATATATTTATTGTTCTGAATGCTGAAGTCATTTGAGAGAATTAATGGATGGGTATTTGTTGGAATCACAGTACGTTTTTACAACAACAAAATTGGTTTCACCCAGTTCTTGATTTCGGGTACAAAAAAGACCCGTCGTCACACCTTTTAAACCGGCAATCTTCGCGGGGGTTCGTGGAGAATTTTTTACATTTAGCGTGGAATTAGGGGGCGCCTCTTCCTCTCACTACCCCTTCGATCGACGAAAAAAAGCGAAGCTTTTTTCGAAACAATAAAAATGACTAAATTTAAATTAAAAATTAATTAAGATATAAATTAATTAATTAATAAATTAATTAATAATTAATCTAAATTTGAATAAATAAAATAAATAAAATAATAATAAATAAATAAATAAATATAATAGGGAATATATATGTATAACCGTATATTGCCGCCCGCACCGCATAGATTTACGATACCCACTTGCGTCCCCCCCCCCCTTAAGGGGGTTTAGGGGCGCAGCCCCCCTAAAATTAAATTATCGTAGGAAGGTTTGGAAAATTGGAGGCTGGAGGGTAGTAGGTATTCGTAAGTTGGAGGACGCGAAGGGGCAAGTCGGAGTTCGATTCGGATGTATCAGGGATTTCCCGAGGTGGGGTCCCCCCTTGAAAAAAGAAGATAGAAAAGAGAATCTCGCATTCCACAAAACAGAGGAAAGAAGAAGGAAGATGGCGCAAAAGGGAGGAAGGATGGGAGACGGATTCGTAGTCAGAGATGGAAAGAGTTGGAGAAGGAGCGGGAGTTTCCAGAGGAGTCTTGAGGTTGCAATCAGCACGGTGCTGGAAGGGCCCCGGTGCGGTGGCTAAAGTTAGTAATTTCGTTTTAGATCCCAGTATTTAACATCAAAAATCAGTTATGTGGTATATGAACGTGCTAGATCGTGTGGAAAGGACGGTTATAAGTCCGGAAAATGGTCTGCTGGGACCCTTCCAAGGAGGGAGGGGTCCCGACTGAAAAAAAATGCATGGGAATGCCAAAACAGAAGGAAGCAAAGGAAGAAGAGAAGGAGTGCTTTCAGAGGAAGGAAGAATAGGAAGGAATGCCGAATAGGAAGAATACGTGAATACTGAACCTGGCCACCGCGTGCTGGAGCCGGTTGCGCGTGCAATTTAATAAATATTCGTTTAGTCCATATTTATCAAAACATATTGATTTATAAGGTTTTAGATTCGTATTGTATGCGGTTATAAGTCCGTAAAGGGTGTCTGGGATCACCACAAACGGAGGGCCGAGAACTGCGAACAAAAAACATCTGGGGGATGTCGAAGGGATGCTGAAGGAAGGATAGAAGGAAGAAAGGTAAAATAGAAGAAGGAGGAAGGAGGAATGGTACCGGCACCGGTGGTAGCCGGTGCGGTGCTAAGTTAATAAACATTCGGCTTTAAAATACATATCATTACTGTATCACATACTGCCTCTGTCTTTCTATTCTGTACATTTGTCGACATATTTCATTCCTGAACTTGCAAAAGATAACCCATTTTTCTAAATGTTTTGAAGATGCCATCTCTAATTAAATAAATTCTTACGGTCCTTGAGCGTTCTATAAACGATCTGATAGAATTTTTTTTATATTTGTAATTTATTTATTCATTTACTGTTTCTAACTATTTGCCTTCGAATTACTATAGTTAACATCTACACCTTTTCTCTCATATTTTTGGGGATTAATTAATCATTTATTTCCTACTTTTTTTTTTTTTTTTATTTTTTAAAATTAGGTTTTTAGTTATTCTTTTATTTACACATATACTATGTGTTTAATTTTTTATTTTAATTTTTTAATTTTTTTTATTTA
Organism: Trachelipus rathkii; assembly: GCA_015478945.1. Classification (NCBI taxonomy): domain Eukaryota; kingdom Metazoa; phylum Arthropoda; class Malacostraca; order Isopoda; family Trachelipodidae; genus Trachelipus; species Trachelipus rathkii. The sequence goes on along the minus strand of JABUQX010017030.1, from coordinate 4,943 downwards.
AATTATTTTTCTAGCTTTATTTACAAAATGAGCTTTAAGGTTATATATTTTCTTTAAATAACTTTTTGTTTTTAATTAAAAAATTTATTTCTTTTCATGTTTATAGCCTAAAAAAAATATTCATTTACATTACCTAAAGCATCAGATAGGAATCAGTTAACAAACCCCCACCCCACACCTGGCCTTACCCTTCTGTCCGATGCTGTGATCTATTGATTCTGGATTGAATCTATTGTTTCTATATGATCTATTGATTCAAGTTGCTTGTATTAACATTTACACTCTTGAATGACTCGCCATTTATATTTGTTTAGGTCTATTTGAAAACTTTTGTTTTTTAATAAAAAATCCTATATTCGTTTTGCATGTTTATGAACTTACAAATATTTACGTTTTTTTACACTTACCATAAATCAGTAAAGGCAGTTAAATCAGTTAATCCAAACCACCCACCCCACCCTCCTACCCTTCTTTCTTCTGTATCTATTGATCTATTGATCTATTGATCTTTGAGTCTATTGATTCAAGTCCATATTTTTTATTAAAATAAAAATAATCTCTTTGCTGTAGTTGTTTGTTGTTGAAATTGTCGGCGTTAGTTAGTTGCATTTGTATGCAAGTATGGTTTGAGTGTCTGTTGTTGTTGTAATGGAAATGGTTGTTGTTTGATTGTTGTTGTTGCTGTTGTGCTTGTTATTGTGAATATATACAAAACGTTCAAGTTGGAATGAAAATATTACAATACTTCTCAGTATTTTTTCTGAAATAATTCAGATAAACAAAGAGAATATAAAGTAGTGCACTTGAAACTACAACAAAAAATAATAGTCTTCATCTAACGCTAACTTTGACATCACAGGCATTATTTAACAAGGTAACAAATAGGAAGTTTCAACTTATCCTAGCAGACAGTCAGCATCAGAATCTCAACTTACGTATACACAACAGCACAAAAATAATTATTAATTATATTGATTATTATTATTATTATTATTATTTATATTATTACTTATTATATTATTATCATTATTATTTATATTATTAATTATTATTATATATATATTAATTATTACCTTATATTATTATTACATATATTATTATTTATTATTATTATCCACATTTGATCTCACACACCAAATGACGCGTGCGATGCACTTTGCCTGCAGAATTCCACAACAGAAAACACTGGTTGCGGTTAAATTGCTCTCTACCGACACCTAAACATTACGTAATCTTGTTACGCTCAAGGAATAGCCAATCAGAAGAACTGCATTTGCTTTATGCCATCACGGCCAGCCAATGAAATTCGAGAAGACTTCAATATAATCGTTAATATCTTTTGACACAATGAGGAATGATTGGCCGAAGATTTTATTACCCTTTGTCCTACTTAACATCTGTTTTTATCTTAAACAGTAGTTTTATTATTTATTATTAAATATTGTTAATTATTTTATTATTATATCTATTATGTATTATTATTATTATTATTAATTAGTGATTATTATGTTATTATTATTATTTTATATTATGTAATTTATTATTATTAATTATGTGATTATACATCAGAACCGTAATATATGTTATATGAACATACGAAAGCCTAAACATACCACAGCACACACACACACCACACACACACAATACAACACACACACACACACAACACACACACACACAAACACACACACACACACACCAAGTACAACACACACTCACAATAATTATAGACACAATTACTAATACTTATATAGTACGCTGCGCAAATCAATCGTTACTAACTTACTGATTCACAAGTGAAATACCAACACAGTAGCGCTACAAAAACGGCGTGCGTAAAAAGCGTATTCACACTGTCTTGTGGCAAAAGGCATATATCTCTAACTATCAATGTAATTTTACATATCAACCAGACATCGAATACGTGTAGCATTTCGTATCAACGTGCATTTCGGCATAAATACATTAGCACAAAACGAGTCTTTATATATACTACCAACGAAGATATGGCTAAATTAACAATCATTTTTTCGCATTAGATCTACCAAAAGCGGTAGGACCATTGAGCAACATTATGAACTAAGAAAATAATATACAACGACATAACCTAACAAGCTTACGCAACACTAATAAACTTGTATAAACATTAACAAAAGTTACCCACACTTAAACACACAGCGTAAAGTAACTAACTTTAACATACCAAGAACGCGTAAACCTATTCATACTGGTTTCCAAGCTATCTCTAAACCATATTAACGTTAATCGTCATTGAACAGTAAATATTGACAACAATTATCATATACACATGTCTAAATTAATTCATACAGAACGCATGACTCGTTAGAGGAATAACTGAAACATAAACAAAAGTTTTAAGACCAGAACAATAAACAGTTAGGAAAATCAATTTCCTTTTGAATAAAATTTCATTATGAAATTTTTAAATAGTTTACTATTTTAAGCAGTAAATATTAGATGACTGTCCAGAGCACAAGAACAAAAAAGATCAGGGGTGACTGGTACAGGAGGGCAAAATCGATCACCGAGCTCAGCACACAACAGAAGGCAGCTCCAAAAGGAGTCAGGTACCTAAGAGTTAGATGGACAGATGGTATCAGTGATATGCGCGAGTAGGAAAGCGCGGCCAGGGTGAACAACGCAGTACCCGGCGACGACTAGAGGGGGCCAAGAAGGGACCGTCGAGAGACGAGCACGTACGGAAGGATCATAGCATAGTCCGCCTATCATAACTCGCCAGGGCTTTCACATTGCTGCTGACGCCAAGCTGTTACTTGGGTAGACGGCGAGGCGCCGCAGGGCGGGAAAAGGTGGGGGTGTGAGTATTTATATAGTGGACGTGTGTGAAGGGGGCTCGGGGTAGGGGAGCCACACGGAAGAGGGAACACGGTGCTACGAAGAGAACGATATACAAAGAGTGAGGATGGGAAATGAAGTGGGGAGGAGGGCTGTATATCAGTAAATCACAACCATCAACCCTTCGCAACCCCTCCCACCCACGACCTTTTAGATCTAGATTCTGCATCTATTGATTCATGTTCATAATTATTCGAGTATCAACTTTTCGGCAATAACACATAACACAAAAACATACAGTTCATAATAATAACTAACCCATCGAATATACATGCGTATCATAACAAAAGTTTTTAAATAAAAAAAAGCTAACAAACCATAACCTGAACTAAGAATATAATGTAACAACAAACCTAACACAACTTACGCTTTAATAAACTGTTAACATTAACAAAAGTTCACACTTTTCAAAACACCGTTATCTAAAGTACTAACTTTACATACATACAGTTTCCTGCGTAAAACCTATCATACTTTTCCCAAGAATATCTCTATACATCATTACGTTCATATTTACATTTGAATGTCACTGCAGAATACATTTAACAACAACAGTTTATCATAACCCAGTCTAATCATCACTACAGAAAGACCCGACTATTATTTGCATAACGTACCAAAGTTCTTTACCCACTTCGCTTAATGAAGTATTACGACGCATAACAATTCATCATATCCCTCGTCTAATATCACTACTCCCCAACGAACATTGAATTTGCACATCATAACCAAGTTTACTTAACCACACGCATACATAAAAAAAACAAAATTTTTTATCGAAATATTCACAGGAATGCAAAATACAAAAATGGAGGAAAATAATAAGGCCGTGGATAAAGAAAAAAGGGAAGTCGCGCCAGGTTCTGTGGAATGGTGTGAGAATTGCGAATGTTGCAGAAGGGGAGGTATTAGGGTGGTTCAATGGAAACTCCTGGAACTGCAAGGCTATATATACACGATAAATGTATGCGATAGGAGTGGTCACGGTCACAGGATTGGAGGGTGGACTGGTTTATTGTCCCACTTGTACATACCGTGTGAGAAAAAGCGGATAGGATGGAATGATAGGAAATCTATAGAGGTATATGTCTTTTTTAAAGTTCGTGGTAGGAAAGTGTACGGAAGTAATACTGATTGAGAGAGTTAAGAGGTTATATACGGAGGGCGAAGAATGGAGGATTGAAATAAAGACATGAGGACCACATGGAGGATTTCAGGGAGGGGAGTCGGGAGTGTGTGGACCAAGTGTTTCACCACTAACAAAGATGCTTTCGTGAAGAAAACAGTATTGAAGAGGGAAAGGGAAAATATAACTGTCGCACAACGAACAAACCCTCAAAACACAGCTTACGCACATAAAAACATGGTTAACATTAACAAACCGTTCCACACTTAACACCAGTAAAGTAAACTAACTTTACATACAAAGCGTAACCTAATTCATAACTTTTTTCCAAGGTGATATGGATGTTGTTTCGATTTTTCGTAACTGACAATAATGCATTAGGAGTAGTAATAAGGTGAAAACTGTGGAGGCTGTGTGAGGTAAGTAAATGTGGGTGTGGGTGTAATTTAGGGCAATTGAGCAATTAGGGGCTTATTTATAGGGATATAGTGAGATGATGTGGAGAGTTATGTTAGAGTGAGAGAGAGAACTAAGAGATGTTTGGGACACGGTAGTTGTGTATTGATGCAGGGGTTGTAATTCGTCGCACGTAGGCTCATTCCAACTCTGTTTAGTGAGTGCTTTTGCAAGAAGGTCAAGGGTGAAGGGGACGGGAACAGATGTAGAATTGATGAATGGGGATGATAGAAGGGAAGTGAACATGACACTGTTTGCGGATGATAACCGTCCACTAGATGGCGAAGAACGCGGAAGGTCTAGAGGTATTTGGTGAGGGCGATTGAGAAGTGTGTGGACCAAAAGCGGGCTTAAAAAAATCAGTAGAGTAAAGTGTTAGTGTTTGAGGAGAGGATAAGGAGGGAGGGGGAGCGGGTTAGCAGTGTAGAGTTAGGGGCGGGTAGTTATTAAGAAGATAAAGATTTTTCAGAATATTTTAGGCTGC
>JABUQX010017029.1:35000-38030 GCA_015478945.1 Trachelipus rathkii | reverse complement strand
CATACTATAACCCATTTTTGCTTTATGTATGTATGACATTCCGTCCTAATGGGTTCGCCTTCCTCTGTTAATTGGCTTCTCATCCACACTCACCTCCAGACAACATATCATATACACATACTTATTTCACACCCCTCTTCTAGACAAAATCTTACTTATATCCCTACGTGTAGGGAGAAAAAATTTGCCCACATCGTATGTCCTCCTGCGTGTGTCGTAGAAGGCGACTACAGGGACGGTCGTAGTTTAGGTTGGCTGCCTACTTCCACTTATCTTTTGCCAGTGAATGCTAATGCATGCCTCGGAGAAGGTCGGATCGCAGTTAAGCGCCCTTCTTATCCTTCCGGCGAAAATGTGATTGAATCGTATCTGAATATGAAATTGTCAGATGAATAAATGTTGAGGAGATTGAGGAGGAGAGGTGATGGATGTATTTAGAAAGGGTGAATTTGATTGCTCGCTGTGAACGAAACAAAGATGAAAGGAAAAAGTGGGTGAAATGAAGTTGTGTGGTGTGAAAATGTGTTTTGTGTTGCTTGGAAAGGAATGAGAGGTGGGATAGGAAGGATTGCAATTCTTGATGAGTAGTTGTGTAGAGACTTAGGATAGATTTTGTGTGTGTGAGCTCTAGAATTCTAAAGGTATAAATTTAAGTTTGAAAAGATCAAAATTTTGTGGTTGCGACATATGCTCCATCTGAGGGTGTAATGGTGAAAAGAGTACGATTTTCTGGGATAATCTGAATGGATTTTTGGTGGGGGGAATAGGAGATTCAGATTCATTTTGCCACATATCTGCCCAGTTCAAGGATTTCTTTTTTTACAGTGTCACACCCACTCACGGGCAGAGCCCTATTCAAGAGGGGGTGTAGTACGCTCATAAAAGTTCACCCTCTAGCGCCAATTACGCATATGAGCACAGACGCAGGCTTTAAATGAAGGGGATTAAATTTCAGTAGGAAATTACAGAAGATGGAAGAGAATCCCACAAAACAGAGGTGGTGGGAAAGAAGGAAGCACGCAGCAAAACTAGCCTGGACGTTACCAATGTCCAAAACAACAATACTCGTGCGAGCTTTACAGCACCTATTGTGCTACGAAGGCGTCGTAAAGTTGGTGGTACTGCGTGAGTGATAAGTTCCCTCGAGCACTTGCCGCTGCCGTACCTATAGGATAGAGATAAAAGCCACCAACATCCGCCTTGCAAAGATGAGGGTCAAGTGAACGGAAAGTTACAGAACAGTTTTATAAGCCTTTTTGCCGTTGACTCGAACCTGTCCAAAAGCGCCGGGTGAAACAAGAGCCCCCCCCAGATATGAGAGGAGCAGTATTCCATACATGGGCGGATGAGGACCTTGTATAGCTGGAACAACTGAGAAAAGGAGGAAATTCTCACAGTCTTAAAACAGAACTTCCAGTTCTTTTGAGGCCGCCCTAGCAACCATTGTTGATGTGAGGTTTCCAAGACATTTTGTTGTCCATGTTAAGGCAAGGCTGTTTACATTGTCAACCAGGAGGAGACGACAGACCGTCGAAAGAAGACAGGAAAGTTAAAGGTATTTTGGAGAAGGAGATTTGTAAAAGTTGGGGGTTTTAAAGAATTGAATTTCACAAAGTTATTTCTATCTATCAGCGAGAATAAAACGGAAAGATCAAGACGAAGGCAATCCAGAAAGTAAAAGTGGCGAGTAGAATTGATATGTAGTTAAAGAATGAAGGTTCAGTCACGGATACGAGTGGATAGAGTTAGAGGTGTAGGGTGAGAAGTTCATTAATGAAAAGTAGAATAAAGAAGGGATAAGACAGAACCCCTGAGGAACACCACGATTGACAGAAAAGAAGAAGAAGTCGCCCCATTCAACAACAGCCAATATTAAGCGATTTGAAAGAAAGCTTAGATAGAAGTAAGCAAAGAGAAGGAGGAAACCCAAAAGGGGGGAGCTTGGAGAGCATGTGACGCGTGCCATTACTCGGTCAAATGCTTTGGATATGTCAAGCGCCTCACCACCCAAGTCTCCCCGTGGTTCCTAAGAGCGAAAACCATAAATCGGTTTGATAAGAATGTATATCGCCAGTAGACTTCGTGAAACGAGAGCCGTACTGGCGATCGGAGTGAGTCTTCCAGTATGATTCTAAGAAGTGAAGTTGAGAAGGGTTTTCAAAGATACTTAAATTAGAATACAAGTGGAGCTCAGGGCGATAGTTAGACAGGATCCAGAGCGGCTTCCTTTTTTCGGAATAGGTGGACATGTTGAGAGCTTCCAACACTGACGGAGGGAAAGTGCTTTAGTATTAGACATAGAGAATATAGTTGAGCTAGGGGGCGAAGAGATTGCCCTTTTCAGTTGGAGAATTTTAGCAACACAATGAATCAGAGCGAATAAAAGGAGGAGGAAAGGCAGATTTACAGAAGTTGCTAGAGATGAAAGATTGGTTCAGTAGTAGGAGAACCAAGGAGTTTAGCGCACTTTCCTATGATGAAAGCCAGCTTTGCCCGTCGAAGAGTATCCCTGCACGATTTCTAGCTCGAATGAAAATAGCGAGAGTGATAGGAGAAGAACGAGAATTTTTCCACACTTGATAGGCACTGTCTCTAAGCCTGAATGGCCAGAGAATAAGCCACGATCGAACCATGGATTATGAGAAAAGAAAGATTTAGTTTTAGAAGGAATGAATGAGAAAGAAAATTTATCCTGAAAGATGAACCTTGCTCCATCCTCAACGATTACAGGCTCCCTTCCTTATCTTTTAAACTCTTTATAACATCCATCATTAATCCTTTATTGAGGTAGCCAAATTTGGCTCATCATCTGCAAACTTGGGAAACCTTACATTTAAGTTCCCTGGTCCAAATATTTTATACATGTATGGGGAACAGCCACTTGACCCTAAGAAATCGTTACGGCCCACAAACATGTCTCCTCATTTTCATTATAATCATACTTTTCATTTTCATTGATTAACTATTATTATTATTATTATTATTATTATTATATTATATTATTATTATTATTTATTATTATTATTGTTA
>JABUQX010017029.1:0-22500 GCA_015478945.1 Trachelipus rathkii | reverse complement strand
TGTCAAGATAGGCTTTTACATGGGATATTTTTTGTTACCGTCAGTAGATGGTGAAGGAAAAGCAGCTTGTTATTTTTATAAGAGCTTTATTTTGTGATGATTCCAATTTCTGAATATTGGAATGTGATATTCCTGTAGCCCAGGCAAGCGATGCGTAGTTTAAGAATGGGCCGAAATATTGTTTGTATACTATTATGAAGGTCCTTCATGTTGACTAAAGTTTGTTCCAGTTAAGGCTTTCAAAGCATTTAATTTATGTGTGGTTCTAGAAGTAATATTGTAGATGTGGGAAATGAATGTCAAATGTCTATCAAAAGTCTATACTAGATTGTCGGTTCTTTATTGAGAGGGATCTATTTATTTGATAGGAAAAAATATTGCTGGGTGGAGTTAGATTCTCTCTTTCTAGAGTGAGTAAGGTCACTTGGCAATAAGTGGGAAAGGGAGAGAGACCACTGACACTTACAGACGGAAGTTTGAGTGTTGTCACGTATTATATATATATATATATATATATATATATATATATATATATATATATATATATTATTTATATATATATATATAAATATATATATATATATATATATATTTATATATATATATAAAATGCTTTATTACCAGATTGGAAACCTTAATAATGCAAGCTGTGGAGTTGCAGCGCGTTCAGTGCACTTATCATAATACTAAAGAAGACTCAAAATCAATATCCTCAGTAGGAAGTTTATTAGTAGATCATTCGTGCCCTCGGCAAGGCTTTCCATGTTGTACCATTCAAACCTTAGGAGATCACTTAGATGAAGTGTGGATTGCTATGTTTAGTCCGGATGGCACTAAGTTAGCAACCGGATCAAAGGATTGCACGGTCATTATCTGGAACGTTGATCCTGTAAGTATGAAAGATTGTGGCAAATTTTTCTAGAAGCTGTTAATAACTGTATTTTCTTGAATAGAAAAACTTAATAATTGAATAATTTTCCCCGTATTTATTTACTTATTTACTTTTTTGTCAGATTACCTATACAGTCACAAAGAAAAGTGTTTTAGAGGGCCATAACTATGGGGTAGTATACCTTGCATGGAGTCCTGATAATAAAAAAATTATCGTTTGCTTACATGAAGAAGCTTCAGAACTAATCGTAAGTTATTTTTCATTTTAATAATAATAATAATAATAATAATAATAATAATAATAATAATAATAATAATAATAATAATAATGAAGTAACAATAGTGGAGGACAATTTATAGTTTTATCTTTTTTACAGTAATATTTTTCATTTGTGGTTCAAAGTGAATATTAGGGAAAATGTTCTGTGGAATGTTGAGGAATTGTAAAGACAAATTTTGGTAGACATATTAAGCAATTTTCATTATTTATATATATATATATATATATATATATATATTATATATATATAATATATATATATATAAATATTTTTATATATATATAAAAAAATATTTAATTTATATATATATATATATATATATATATATATATATATATATATATATATATATATATATCTGTATCTATATATATATTATATTATATAATACTATAATATATTATATAATATAATATATATATATATAATATATATCTTTTTCTTTCTTTCTTTATCTTTATCTTTGCCCCAAGACTGGAGGTAATTTGCGTGTCACTGGCATTTTAAAAGAAAAGCCAGTAAAGAATATGATAAAAGTCGAAAAGGAAAAGCCCAGCCTTACCGGCCCCCTCTGTATCCATTAATTAGTGAAGACTCGTCACAGACAAGGAAATCCACCCTTAGAGCTTCACGGGAACCGCGACGGCCCTCACTATGGTAAATCGTCCAATGTAAGGGTTCATCCCCTTGCCCAGGTGGGCCACAACCCATGCCCCCATACAAAACCCGCCATTCACTCCTATTATGCAAACTTTATTCTCGCCGTCTGCCAAAACTCCACATTTCTCTTCCTTCAGACATTCTTCATCGTATCCATCCAATTTCTCCTTCGTCTCCCAGCCGGTCGGTTTCCCAACACACTCGCCACTATACATCCGCTTAACCAACTGACTATCATTCATCCTTTCCACATGACCAAACCATCTCAACATACTTTCATTTATTCTCTTATTTACACTTTCTTCACACCACACTACTCTCCTAATACGTTCATTCCTCATTTTATCAATTCTTTCTCACACCTTAGCATGCCCCTAAGATTGTCCATCTGAACACATTGAACTTAGATCTATACTTCTATTCGACCATAGTCTCACTACTATACAATAATACAGTAACAACATACCCTCATGTAAGACCTAGCGCACTCAGGACTTAGTCTCTTTACATTCCTACCAACGATTTATTGCACCAGCAACCTTCTTGGCATTCACAACTTTCCTACTACACTCTGCATCATCCGTTCCCTTTTTATCCAACATATATCCCAAATATTTTAACTCAAGACACTTGTTCCAGCTTGCTCACCATCTAACATAGACTTCACCCACTGAGGACTGTCCTCACTCACGAACCATAACCTTACTCTTATCTATGTTTACTTGCAACCCTCCTTTACACACCCTGCAAATCTCTCTACCCTATCCTCTTCAAACTCTCCTTCAGATTCACCAACCAAAACCAAATCAATTCCCGCATACTAATAGGTAGGGCACCCTTCACTCATCTCCATTCCCCATCATTCTAAAACACCATTTTCCTGCCACCCCCACCTCTAATTTCTTTTCCACAATAACCCCATCCATTACAAATTGAATAACCAAGGAGACATAACAACAACTTTCGCTCACTCCGCTATTAAATACCTAAACCAATCACATTTTTGACACCATTTATTCTTTACACACACCTCACTATCGTCATAACATACTTTGATTCCATTCAGAAGCCTACCGCCAACACTATATATCACTACCTCATAGAGCTTTCCCTACTAACCCTATCATACGCCACTATTGCAAATCCAATAAAAACCTAAATAAATTTATTCTCTTCACCCTCATTTTCTCAATCATTTGTTTCAATGTAAAGATTTGATCCACACATCCTCTACCACTCCTAAACGCACCTTGTTCTTCACCAATCAGACCGTCAGTCACTCGACACACTCTTTCGACCAAAATACCAGCATATATCTTCCCTACAACACTCAATAAACTAATTAACCTATAATTTCTACAGTTCCCCTTATCTCCCTTACCCTTATATAAGGGTACTATTATTGATCTCCTCCAATCCCTCGGAACTATACCGTACATAAACACTCTATTACACAACTTCCAAATCCAATCAATCACGATCTCGCCTCCGTTCTTGATCATTTCACCAGTAATTTCATCTATACCTGCAGATTTACCATTCTTCAACTTTCTCACTCCACCCATTACCTCCTCCTTGCTAATAATAATAATAATAATAATAATAATAATAATAATAATAATAATAATAATAATAATAATAATAATAATAATAAAAAGGAATTCAATTGCTCTATTTTAAAGGAATAAAAGTTTTCATACTTTTAAGTTCATTTGCTTGATATTGCGTCTCGTAGGCATGTGTAATTATTTAAAAAAATATATATTTAAGAATCAGATCTCTCTTAAAGTGGAAGCCACAACTAGAGAGTAATTTTTTCAGAGTTTAGTAGGGATTGATATACTGTATAATAACGTGTATATCGATCAAATTCTATTGTTTTTTTTCTTCTAATAATTAGAAAAATGTCAAAATTTAACTGGGGGGTTTTTATTGGGTAATTTTAGTGGGTGTTTTGGGCGTTCTTTTTTTATTTGTCAAGCGTGTCCTGGCCTCCGCTTCCATTTAACTAACATTAATTATAAACTTTCTTCTAAGGATTTTATTTCTGCTCTCTGTGAACTAATACTAAGAAGGTTATGGTTTTCAGGCATTGTTTTTCCAAGTTTTTTTCCAGAATTCATAAATTATTTCGTCTTTACTAATAACAAACCTTTCCTTCTTGTTGAAAGCACAGACTCATTCAATCTGTGTCGAAGGGGGGGGAAAGCTCCTCTCAACCCTATAATTATCGTACTATCTCTCTAACTTCTGACCTTCCAAAGTTTTTAGAATGTACCCTTAAAAGAAGGATTTGGAAACTTCATAAATCTTGTTATTTTATCTCAGATCGCCAGAATCTTCCGTATGGATCTTCTTTTCTTTCTCTCATATCTTGGTTCTTTACTTTTCGTCGTTTCAGTGAACTTTTGCTGTGACGCTAAACTTATCTACAGCTTTCGATAAAGCCTGGCATAAAACTTTGATTTATAAACTTTCCACTTTCGGCATCTAACTAGTGGTGTTCCTCAGGGCTCTGTTCTATCTTCAACTTTTTTTTTGTACTTTTCGTTAATGACCTTTCCGTCACTTCTTCTCCTAACCACTCTTATGTTGATGGCTCCAAGCTTCATCATTACTATCAATTTGAGAGGAGCCTCACCAAATCGCCAATAACTAATGCCATAAGGGTGGTCTTGGAACAACTAATCTCTGGTCTTTCTCGAATATCTAATTAAGGCAAGGAAAACATGTAATGTTTCAAAACCCGTTCCTCATCTACCTACTCAACATAATCTTCCACACACACAACTGTAACATCTTCTTCGAAAATACACAATTCGAACCTTCGTCTGCCCTTAGTACTATTGTTACTCGCACATCATTTATTCTCGTGATCTGTTTTGAATGAATCACATTGTCAGTCTTACCAAACAAGACTTTGGGTGATCTTAGACTCCTACACAACTTTTTCACACCACCAAAAATATTTTTATCACCATTGCTCATGGGCCGAGACCTATTCTAGGAATTTGTAGTTTTTTGCTTTTTTGCTCGTTCGTCATTGTATGGATCTTAGATCGAATATCTGTGGTAGCTCTTCTCACATAGCTTTTCTAGAAAAGGTGGAATTTAGGGCTCTTCAGCTTATCAATTCTCCCTTTCTCATTAACTCTCTAATCTCTTTCTAGCCTTCTAACTGTTGTTTTACTCTCTTAATTCAATGACAATTGCGATGGATACTGTTCTTCTGAACCTGCTAATTGTATACTTTCTCCTTTGGGGAGTGCTCGCTCTTCTCGTCTTTCAACTCAGTCTCATCCTTACTATCCGACTCGCTGATCACAAACTAAACATTTATGCTCATTTTTATATGGACTCGACCGGTAAAGTCTCGAACATTCTTTGTTTTTTTATAATCCCTACTTCTTTTGGCTTCCAACCCTTTAAAATGTCGTGTATTGAGTCATGTTGGATTTTAATTTTTTAGTTATTTATTTATTTTAATCGAAATATTTGAGTAAAATTGTAACATTAGGATTTGTTAGTTTTAAATGTTTTATATTTTTCAGGTCTGGGATGCAGAAGAAGCAAAGCAGATTTGTAAAGTCACAAATTCACCAGATGACTCCTTGACTTGTGCGGCGTGGCATAAGGTATTTATTTCAAAAATTCACCAGATGACTCCTTGACTTGTGCGGCGTGGCATAAGGTATTTATTATTATTATTTTTATTACCTGTGTGAATGTATAGTAGTGAAACTATGGTATAGAATAAGAGATATAGATCTAAAGTACCATCTGATCAGGGACATGTTAGGGGCGTGTGAGAAGAATTGATAAAATGAGGAATAAAAGGTAAATGAAGGATTGTTTGATGTGAAGAAAGGCTTAAATGAGGGAATAAACGAGATTGCATTGAGATGGTTTAGTCATATGAAAAGGATGGATGAGAATCGGTTGGTTAAGTGGACGTATATGGAGAAAGTGTGGGGAATTGACGGCTGGGACAAAAGAATAAGTCATGAGTCGTAAAGGGATCCTGAAGGGAGAGGAATGTGAAGTTTGCAAAGAGCGAGAAGAAGTTCATAACAGGATTTGATGCGGCACGCTATTTGAAGGCGGAATTGGTTGTGGGCTTTGCCACGGGGATCCCCATATTGACTGAGATACCACAGTTGAGGTCCGTCGTTGAAGATCTAGGGTGAATTTTTTGACAGCAAATGAGTCTCACTAATAAGGTACTAAAAGGGGGGGGCTATATCTTATTCGACTTGCGTTTCAGTTCTTATTTACTAACATTTCTGTTTGGTATATTGCCTATGCACCTCAACCCACACAATCCTGGGATTGGAGGGTATATATATATACTATATAAATAATATATATATTATATAATATTATAATTTATCATATAATAATAAATATATATATATTATATATATATATTATTATATATAATATATATGATATTATATATATATATATTAATATATATATATAATATATATTATATATTTCTTTTTCTTTCTTTCTTCACCTCCTCTCTTGCCCCAAGATTGGGTAAGTGTGATCAAGCACGAAAGAAAAGCAGAGGAGGAACTGACCACAACGCAGTCGAAAAGAAAGCCAGCATTACTCCCCTCTGACCATTAAATTAGTGAGGCTCGATCGACAGACAGAAAATCCCACCCTAGAGCATCACTGGACCGCGACGGACCATCCACTATGGTAAATCTTCAATGTAAGTGTTCATCCCGGCCCAGGTGGGCCAAACATGCCCATACAAAACCCCGCCTTCTCTCCTATCATGCACTTTATTCTCGCCTCTGCCAAAAATCACAATTTTTCTCTCCTCAAATTCCGTTCACCGACTCAGTCCACTTTCTTCTTCGGTCTCCCAGCAGCCGGTCGATTCCCACCACTACACCACTATACATCCGCTTAAACCAAAACAGCATCATTCATCCTTTCCACATAGGAACCGACCGTCTCGACGTACCGTCATTTATTCTCTCATTTACCCATTTTCTTCACACCACACCACTCTTAATACGCTCATTCCTCATTCTTTATCATTCTTCTCCACACCTAGCACAACCCTAAGATTGTCATTGAACACAATTGACTATACCTCTTATTTCATTATTCCAGACCATAGTCTCACTACCATACAATAACAAAGTAACAAATAGATCTTTAATCCAAAATAGCAAATCAAATTAGTCCCTATGCATTCAACCAACGATTAACTTGCACCACCCACTTCTCCATCACAATTTCCTATACACTCATGCATCGTCGTTCCTTCTCAGTCAACATATTGACCCTAAATATTTAAACTCAGATCATTTTTCTAGCTGTACCATCGTAACAACTTCACATGAGGAGTGTCCATTCAACTCAACAACCATAACGTACTCTTAATCCACGTTTTACTATCAGCCCTCATTTTTAACACCCCTGCCACAATCTCTTCTACAATTCTCTTTCAAACTTTCTTTCAGATTCGCCACACAGAACAATCATCCGCATATAGGTTGGGCACCTCCAACTCATCTCCATTCTCCACCACTCTAACACCCTGCCATCCCCACCTCGAAATTCTTTCATTACCCCATCATATACAAATTGACTAACCAAGGAGACAATAACACAACCCTGTATTACTCCGCTATTAATCCTAACCAATCACCATTGACATTTATTCTTACAACACGCTTCACTATGTCAATTACATTTTACTTTTGATCCATTCAGAAGCCTAGCACAAACACCATATATCATAAATACCTGCCATATTATAATATATTATATTATATATATATATAATAATATATGATATATATTATATATATATATATATATATATATATATATATATATAGTATATTGTTTAAAGTAAAAATATATTACCTTTAAAATTTCTTCTTTCCCTTTTTCCTTATTTAAATATATCATAATTTTTTTTTCTATAAATTTTTCTTGTTTCTTTCTTTTGTTGATTATTTATTATTCTTGTTCTTTATTATGAAACATTAAGTATTAATATCTCTTAAATTATTTATTTTTCTTTTTTTCTATTTTATTTCTTATTATATTTCATATTTATTCTCGTATAACTATTTTTTCTTATATTCTTTTTATAATTAATGTATTTAACTTTTTCTAAACTACATATTGAATAGCCGGCAAGTAATATTTATGCAATATATTTAGTATTATTAGTAAATAATTAATTATGATCCATTAAACTCATTATATTTTAATATATGTTTTTTTCAAAGTAGTGTTTTACCTCTGATTTAATGATCTGAATTATGTTTTAATATGATGACGATGTTAATAGTGCCTTACTTGATATAGTTATAAATAGAAATAACTAGTAAAAGTATTAGGAAATGTTAAATAAATGATGATGACAAATGCCGTGAAAGTGCAGAATGTATTGTTATATATTCTTTATTATGGCACTTTCTTCACACTTTTATGTTCTGAATTTTAACTCTATGGCGACAGTTCTCTCTTAGTTATGTATATATCTTCTATTATTTATTTTGTATTGGATTTCACTCACTGATACTTATATCCTTCTACAATTATTATTTGTCTCTCTTTGCTCTAAATGATAATTTTTATATGCTTGAATAATTAATTATTAAATACAATATTAGCTTAGGTAGTCTGAAAATATAAAAAACA
Source organism: Trachelipus rathkii (assembly GCA_015478945.1). Lineage (NCBI taxonomy): Eukaryota > Metazoa > Arthropoda > Malacostraca > Isopoda > Trachelipodidae > Trachelipus > Trachelipus rathkii. Next base: position 13,987 of record JABUQX010017029.1, on the reverse strand, counting down.
CATAACAACCGTATCAAGTGAGAATGCATTATCATTGTCTTGCAATGCCAATGCACTACCACTTCTCGGTCATCAACTATATATCTTTAAATATTCAATAACAATTACAAAATTATCTACAAATATTTTTATATACTATCTTTCTGAAATAGATATGAAATAATTAATAAATTTACCATTCTTCCACCTCTCTGCTTCTTCAAATTTGTTTTAACATCATACATTTGAAGAAGTTCTTATTTGATAAGTTTTATTTTTCTTTTCATCTTTTATTCTTCTAGAAATTACATTTTTCATTTTCTTATTTTGTAATTCTTTGGTAAATATATCAGCAAATTGATCATTACTGTTCAGCCATTCTATTTGGTTAATTTCTTGATTATTTATATATTCTCTTATTGCTGTTATTATAATTCTCATACTTTTAATTTTTGATGGTCTTTCCGACATTAGTGTATCTACAAGTGTCTTACTATCTCTTCTTAGAATTATAGGTATCTTTTTGTTAGTAATTTCTTACCACATTTTTTGTATATGTAATGATTGTTCTATACCTTCAAGTAAGCTATTTGCTTCTGCCAGTATGACTAAATGGTTAACTTTCTTCGATTTGTTTGATTTCCACATTATAGGTATCATTTTTCCTTTTTTATCCACAGCAAAAATTATACATCCTAGTTGGGTTTTATCTCCTTCTCTATTAGCAAATGATGAATCACAGTATGTTATGAAACTCAATTTTCTCATTATTTATTTGTACGATATTTAATTCATTCTGTATTTTTTTTGGTTTAATTAAGGAAATCTTTATAATCCTTGATACTCAGTTCTTTTTCCTTCCTTGCTCTTTTACTAACTATATAGATAAATTGGTCTTGTATTCTTTTCATCCAATATAATTTTCCTATTAACTGTTGGTATTCTTTTACATCTTTTTTATCAAGTTTTCTATTTTCTTTTGTTTTTATTTCATTAATTTAACTTTCTCCCAGTAATTCTTTTGAGTCATTATTATACTTTCTTCTCGCTTTACCAGTTTCCTAATATTTAAATGATGATATTATATACTAAAGTCAAAAATGTTGGGGAAAGATTTTTTATTATAGTGTTTTCAAATTTTTACTTCCTACCCATAAAATATCTCTTAAATGTATACATATAATACATCCTAATTATATTGTTACATATAAATAATGTTGTTCATTTTACTTTGTTTTAGACCTATTTTAAATCAACTACTTTCAATGATAATCCACATATAGCAGCATCCTTTGTGAATCCATTACTGTTTTATTTAATTCAAGATTTGTTATTACCAGCATTAAATGGTGGCCCTTAGATCTATAATTTTCATGCTTATTGTGTCTCCTATGTAACTAGCTGATAAATATCCGTAGATTTATTTATCAAATTTGCTTTTCTTCGAAATTCAACTAAAAGTATCATTGCTCCTGATGAAACAGTTGTTGTTTTGTTTTTTTTCTTTACGTTTCTCCATTCCTTTAGCTACTAATCTAGCTTTAATTTTTCTCGTTATTTTTGCAATAATTTTTCACTAATTACATCTGGCATTAATTGCTTTATTCACTCTATCTGTTACTCTTCAAAACATTATTCTTCCAATTTTCCAATCTCTATTCATTTTGCTCTGTTAACTTCATTCATTAGAATGATTATAAAATTTTACCTCTTTCTTGTAATTGCACCCCTAAAAAAATCTACTATCTTCTCTCACTTATCTACTATCTCCTCACTTTCATCTAATGGACTCTTCTCTTTATTTTTTCTTCATATTTTTATTAATATCGGCATTTTATTTTCAATTCTTTTCAAGTCTAATCATATATTATATCTGTATTTAAATTAGTATGTTATAACTCATTATACTTTTTACTTGTTTCTTTATTATACTATTATGTTTGGTATCCTACAATTTCTTCCGAAAACAAGTTAGTTAGGGGCATATCCAAGTAATTTGCTAGTCCATTTTTAGCAAAAATTGCCATGCCTACTATTTTTCTGTCATGGTCCTTCCTGTTTTAACTTGCATTATATCCACGTATCCTATTACTTTTCACATAAACCTCTCACCCCAGTGCGCCTTTCGCGCCTCACTCACTTCATATGCTTCAAAAAATCTCTGATCTTCTGGCTACGTTAATGTTACATCAACAAACTCTCATTTTGAATCCCGTCCTCGACATTACGAGCTATTTAAATGACCATATAGGACTTTCAAAATACTACTCACTCCATTTTTCAGCTAACCTTCTATAACTTCACTCTCACTTGTTTTAACCACATTCTTGCGTTGTATTTGTATATGTGGCTATTGACTCTCTGTTACTCACAGCACTAGAAAAAAATAATAATCTCACCAAAATTATACATAAAGCCTCCCACCTTTAGTTATTTCATTAAAATTAATTGCTAATGGCAAATCTACCGCTGGGAGGGATGGAGCTTATTATTTTTATATATTCTTGCTACATAGCTCTCAAATATTCTCTCACAATTTGCCCCAATTCTTTTCTTACATTATTCCAAAAATCTTACAAGTTAAACTTAGGTTTTCTATCCATTGCATTTCTTAATGTCGCAAAATTAACAATGTGTTTAAGTTATTTTAAAAGCGTTCTTATCAATTTGTCTCTGTAGTTTTTACGCTTTCTTTAAATCCATACTTTTTTTTAAATCCACAAGATATGTCCTCTATTATATATCAAAAAAATATTCGCAACAATCTCTATATTGCGAGTCTTTTATTCACATAAAGTAATACGAACTAGTAACATTCCCTTCTTGACATTATTCTTATCGAACTATGTTACCTACCTTACTCTTTAGTTTCTTCAAATCAAAGTTTACAGTTCCTCTCACCTTACGAGTTTTTAATCTTTCTACCATCTAATTCTAATTTTCATAGCTGACTCTTCCTTTTTAATGCCCCACAATGTGAGATATTGCATCCACCTCTTTATGTAGCTTAACCTATTGAATTTTATACAATCAAACAGAACTCTCTCTCTCAATATTGTCATATACAAAGGCACAAAATAACTCTGTTTAAATTTCTCAATACTCTGTTTTATTAAGTACAAACAAACTGAATTCTACCTTTTGAATCTCTACATATTACTATGTACATTCTACACTCAATTATATTTATAATGAACGTTTTCTTTGCATGTCATCTTTGCTGCTCAAATGAATAGGAAGATGGCTATGATATTTTTTAAATTAGGTAAAATTACCATCTGGAATTCTCTGTTAATGAATTCTTGTAATGATATTTTTATCAGTTTCAATCATTTTCAAGAAATGCTCTGACTCTAAAAAAACTTTATTACTGTAGAGAATTCACTTAATTTTTCTTAATCCATCTATCTTTTTTACTATCCTCTCTTTTTAGCTTTTGATTTCCTTTTGCCTTTTGTAATTCAGTCCTTACTTTAGACCTTTAAAAAATGTTTTATCTAAGGATTGAATTTTATTGTTATAAATATATAGAATTTATTTTGTATTCATATTACATCTGAGCATAACCATTTATTCTTTATACCATAACTCACTATCTATGATCTCTTTTGTAACATTTCCACCACTATCATCTTAGTTTTGGATCACTCGTCGTTACTATTTCAAAAAAAAATGCAACTTGGTTTTGTGTTGTATATTACGTTTACAAATAATGATTACATTTAAATTTTAAATGTAAATAGTTCCTTCTCTACAGGTTGTATCTTTTTAAATAATAAAGCCTAATTAATAATGTAAAAAAAATATCTATTAAAGAAGTGTTCACAAAAAGTGCTTCATCATGAATCATAAACTCGAATCTTCTCTTATGTTCTTATCTCTGCTCATAATACATTTATTAATATTGTACACTTACAACGAAAGTTTAGCTCCTGGAACTTTATTATGGATAAACTATCGGAGCAACAAATAAATATAATTGGATTTTATTTCAAGTTACACATCCAACTAAAATGTCTTTATGGGTTTCTTTAAGTGGAATGTTTCTACCCCTAGCTTTAATACAATAAAGTTCGATACCGCTTAAGCTTGGCTCATCTATATACGTATATGAAATGTAATAAATTTTCTCTTATTCTTTTCATTTCAAAAATACAAAAATAATTACCAATTTACAGTCGTGCTCTCTCTATAAAAATTTGCCTTCACAAATTCAGTACAATCGTTATATAACATAAATTTCTCGTATTAAAAAAAGCGCTAGTCGCCCCACATTCGTCCATATGTGAGCAATTATATAAGTACACTGTGCTCATAATAGACACACTACATACGTTCTCTCTTACTTACACCAGTTATCCTATTCTATATGGTTCAAAACTATAGTGCTTGTATAGCAACATATCTATTGTCTACTTACAACTACTATCGCATGTCCTCAAGGTGACCTCTTCATTATCCTATCTAAGCAACTATTACAATTTGAGACTATCTAGTGTTCACCTGCTAACTTTACCTTATTTGTCGCTAGTATGTCTAATATCCGCGCCATTAATACGATGAAATATATACATAATTATCCGTTAATACTAGGGCCTAAATAACTAAAATAAATTTCTATCAAAAAAAAAAAATATCTATATCTCTTATTTGTCGCGTATAATATTTAGTATTCTCTATCATAAGGTTAGATCTATCAAAATTAATAGTAAAGTGATTTCAGTTTAATTAAATGAGATTTTCAAGCAACAAAATAACCTTGAAAGACCTCAGAAATACACACTTTTTAAATAAAAGGAGCTTAAAAATTAATAATTTTGATTTGTTATTGTTACACCTAACTGTCAAAATAAATTTTAATCTTGTGAGCTTAAAGATTAACAAAATAATATGAAACATCATGTATACAAATACAATTACGATAACTCCATTATTAGAACGTAATATAACGTTAACAATATTAAATGTCACAGCAATTATCTTCGTTAGTCCCTTTTCTTCCCTTTATATAGACACATTCAAAGTATATCATGGACCCACCCTCCACCCTCCTACACTCAATAATATATATTTAATATTTGAAAAAATTTCAAATTTTATAGTTCCTTTTACAATTTCTTAATTATCTTCTTGTTTTTCTCTATTGACGAAACTATTTTGTTAACTATATCTGCAAAGTCACTGTTTATCCACATCTAATAAAATCTAATAATTCCTATTAAATTTACATTCTTTAAACTTATCCTTGACACAATAAACAAGCTCTGCATTAATTTACTATTCCCTGTTTGCACTTTATTGTTTAAAATTATATCGTAATTATTGTCAAACAAATAAAGTTAACAAAATCATAAGAAACATCATGTATACAAAGCTTAAACTCTTATATTACGATTTACAGCAGTTCTACTACTTTGGTACTTCTTGTAATGATTACTCCTCCTGTGGAAGGTCTCTCTCTCGGTGTGTGAAGAATACATAACTGGAGGAACTCTCTTTGACTTGATTGAGGATATTTCATTTAGCTATCCTCATGCAACCTGTAACGAAAACGGAAGATCCCTTTCAACCCTCCAACAACGTCCTATTTTTTTAACATTCTGCCCTTGAAAAGTTTTAGAACCTATACTTAGCAGGAAGATTTGAAAGCATCTTAAATCTCCTAATCCTATCTCAGATCGCCAGTCTGGCCTCCTAAAGAACAACCCAATTTGTAATTTTCAATCCTATCTCTGGGGACTAGCCCAAATGGTCGACAGGACATCAAAAAAATTACCAACTCAGGTTAGGTTAGGTTAGGTTAGGTTAGGTTAGGTTAGGTTAGGTTAGGTTAGGTTAGGTTAGGTTAGGTTAAGTTAGGTTAAGTTAGGTTAGATTATGTTAGGTTAGGTTAGTGATTAGGTTAATAATGGTAGGTTAGGTATAGGTATAGGTTAGGTTTAGTTAAGGTTTAGTTAGGTTTTTGGTTTACTAATGTTTTAGTGTATATTAGATAGATTATATATTTAGTTAGATATTTATTAGAGTTAGGTTAGAGTTTAGTGTATATAAGTTAAGGTTATTAGTTAATGTTATAAGTCGTTATTGTTTTAGCTAATAGTTAATTCTTAGGTGTGAGGTTAGGTTAAGATTAGGTAGGTTAGGTTAAGTTTGTTTGGGTTCGTTAGAGAATAATTTGCTTTGATCAAGTATTATTTTTATTATTTGACTATCTTGAATAATATTTTATTAACTAATGTGAATCTCTCATATTCAATCTGTTCATTCTGTATGTATGAAAAGTCAACATTATTTATCTTATACATAAAAAAATATTACCTTACTCTTATCTATGTTACTTAACTGACATTTTATGTTGAAATTCTAATGTCTTATTTCGATATTAAGAGATTCTTTATTTTATTTTTAGGATTAACAATTGTGTTTCAAAGGTAAAACTTATCATTTTTTCATTATTCTTTATTCTCATTCTCTCTAGTATTGTATTAAGTTTCTCAATTCGTCAATAGTTGCTTAGCTATATTATAATGTAATTTACTAAGTCTTATTATTTGATTTCTTTTAGATAAAAGATATTATATCATTAACTCTTATATTTGAATTATCTGTGTTTTCTTCAGATGGTTACTGTATCTCAATATCTCTCAATATTTCTTTCATTTTCATATTCTAATAATTAAATGTGATTCTCAATTTATGGTCTCCTGTTCATTATTTATGACGAAATGAAAATCTTAAATTATTGAGTTATTATAAGATTCTATTGTTGAGAAAATTCTATTGATTATTATTATTATTGTTTATTATTATTTATTTTAATCTTGGCAGAGATCTTAAATTTTTCATATATTTTATAAATGGATTATTATTTATTCATTATGTAATTGATGGTTTGAGTTATTCACTTATTATGCATATTTCACACAACAAAACAATCATAAATACTTTATTATCTCATACTATGAGAGAAATTAATTTAATCATAGTATTAAAATAGTTTTATTCAATATATAGTCACATACATTAGAGTGTACAATATTTAAGAATCTTGATATAGTTCAGGAGAGAGTAGTATAAAAGGAGCTTAATAAACTTAATAAGTGAGGGAATCCAGTTTCAGTGAATAATAAAACACAATTATTCGAGAGTCACACCTCAAATAGATTAATAAATAAATAAAATTAAATAATTATAATAATAATAATAATGAGATAAATATAAATAAAAATTAAATATAAATTAATATAATATAAATAATAATATATTAAATAAATATAAATAAATTAAATTAATATTAATAAATAATAAATATAAAACAAATATTAAATATATAATATAAAATAAATAATATATATATAATAAATAATATAAATAATAATAAAAATATATAATAATTAATATAAATTAAAATTATATAATAATAATTATATAATAAGATAATAATAATAATAATAATGAATGAGATAATAGAGCTCAATTATATACATTGAATCAATAATACTATATACTCTAGAATTCACTATTATATTAGAATTATGAGGAATATTAGACAATGAGAAATAAATAAAGTATATAGATAAATGAATGACTAAAATAAATAATCTAAACAATACACCACACCTCTACAATTAAATTCATACAAATTGCATAATAATAATTATTACTCACATAATATTAATAATTAATAAAGTGACAAAAGAATTTTCAGCTAAAACGCTTATTGAATATACGTACTAAAATATTAATATTCTTTTCTCCTGAGTACCTACTTATTTTTTTGTTTGTCTCTCTCGAGAGAGTTGTTTAGGTCTGATGTCGGCAGTGAGTTGGTCACAATTTTCTGACGAGACATCTTCCCATTTGAAGGTTAATAACAATTAAGGTACTAGCAACAATTTTATTTTATTTTATTTATTAATTTTCTTTTGAAAATACTTTAAAATATGAAGGTAAGTGAATTGCCCAGTTTTTAAGGTTAAACTTTTGATTAATTTGATCTATCTTTGATAATTTGTGTAGCCCGTAGAGGTAGTGTAGCGGATAGGTAAGTTGTGGTATTATATGTAATGTAAGATATAGTGAATATATGAGTTGTAGTTACTATATTATGCTTCGTGCTGTTTTCTTCATGAAGAGCATAAGTTTTTTGTACGGATTGATTTAAGGGTGTATTATTACTATGCGACTAGGTTCTAATAAACTACCGGAGACATATTATTTCTTATATCTTTGATTGTGAGCGGCGATCGTGAATGGAAAAGTGTGCGCCTGATATATAACTACATCACTTACTTGTAAATATTAGCTAAAATACGACATATGAGACCTCTTACGTCGCATTCGAAAATATATATATACAAATATTCACATTTTCACTTTGCTCTTTCTAATAATGCGACTCAATCTCTTTGAGAAATGACGGCTCGATATTCGTAGCACGGGATGCTCCCTCTTTTTACGTTGTCTTCTATATACTCAAACGTGTTATATTATCTGTGCTATCAATCTTGCCTCCCTCCTTCGAGCCAATAGGAATCCATGAAGCGTACATCTAAACCATGATTTCTTTCTGATTCTCAGTACTCTATTTCTTAGATCACAATGCCTTTCTGAATGCTATTAGACACCCACTTGAGCTTTATCAGACATTGAAGTCTAGGCGTTCTCGTGATCAATTTGTATACAGATGTATGTACAATATACGCGAACCTCACTATTATTCTAAAGTAATTATAATTATGTAGAATAATGGAGTGATTAAGAATTATCTTGAATATATAAGTAAATTATGAGAATGAGATATAGTACAATATAGAATATTTCACGGGAGAAATTTGTACTATATACTGTCAGAGCTACACTATTGAGTCCAACGTCAGCACAATATATCTGAAATAAACTAGATATACTTTAAATTTTTTGTCTTCTCCTAACTTCTAGTGAGTTATAAAAGAAAGTATTGACCTAGGATTGTCGTTCTCGTTATATTCAAGAGCGGATGGTTACAAAATATAATTATTTAATATATTTACTTAAAATATTAATTTATTTAATTGATTGACTTCATTTCTAAGTATATATATAATATACCATTATTGATACTAAACAAGAAATCTAATATATTGCATTAAATAAAAACATATAAATATAATTATGAAATATTATATTTAGCAATGATCGGCTAATATATAGAAGGACATTCAATTATTGAGTAAATAGGTGTGATAAGAGAACCAGATATGTGTTGGGTAAAATTGCAAACCAAAGCTGTTATTAAACGATATAGTGATTCAAATATTATAAACTATATCACATATATTATAGATCATAAATATGGCGGCAAATATTGATTTAGTACATATATTGTGATGGCGAATTTACAATAATAATTTTAATATTGGAGATAGGAATCCTGTGTGACATAGTTATTATAGGAGCTAAATGTGTTAGTGACGAGTCGGTCTAATTGTCGATTATAAATATATATATGTAAAATTATAATTATATAATAGTTATACTTATAATTATAGATTAAATAACAGTAAGTCATATATGATATATATATATATATATATAAGTATATATATTAGATATTAATAATAATTATATATATATTAATATTATAATAATATATATGGCTAGTATATTATAATAATAATATATATAATGTATATATATATATATATATATATGATATGTATTATATATATATATATATTATAAATATATAGTATAATTAATATAAATAATTATTATAAATATTATAATTAGCTAATTAGATAGTGCTGTAGTGTAATATAGATACATATTAGCTTAGTATTATATTTCAGCTATAGTAAATGAGATGACCTCGAGTGACATGTATATAGTAATATACTCACTTAATGTTGGGTGAAGATAAGTAATGGAGTATTGCTATTTTTAGAAAGTATAAGGTAGAGGTATGTTCAGATCAGAATTCGCATTTGAAACAAGTAATTGAGATATTAATAAGATGATAGCTAGATATGAGATAATATAAATTATTATTAATGATATTACTGTTATGGTGCAGTCGTACTATAGGATTAATAGGGAAGTTCATTGGCAGGATGAGTGTTAGTATATATATTGTATATGTTATATGATGGCATACATGACCTATATCTTCGAGCACATTGAGCGCGGATATCCTACCTTAGTTAATTGCTCTTTATAGAAAAGTTGTTGTTCGACCTTGTATAAAATATGTGGCTGAGGCTGATATGGTTCAATTATAATACAACTATAAGGGAAGTGAGGCAATTGTTTAAAAAAAAGTAAATAATACAATTTAAAATTAAAAAATAATGAGTAAACGATCTCCATGGATATTAAATTTGTATATGGATGCGAGAGTCATGTGATGATAGAGCGAAATTAGAAATAAGGAGAATATATTCTAAATTAGAAAATTAAGATAATTTTTAGATATTATAATTAAATTTTTATTGTAAGGAAGGTGTTAGTAACTGTATGTTTACTTAATTCCTTTAATACTGAGAGAGAGAGTGTGAATATTGCGATGAATGATTATGTTAGGAGATGAGGTGCCATGCTTAGGGTATGAACTACTGCTGAGACGACTTTGCCTTTGTGGCGTAGCTTTCGTTGCAGATTTGTCTCCTACGAGCTAGGGAGAGAAATGTATTATGCAAATTCCTGTTATCACCTCTCAGGTGAGATTCTCCTTGCCAAGGAGAGAGTGCTTTACAGAGATGAAACAAATGTAGATGCAGTGAGAGTAAGTTGATTGGATATAGTGCAGTGTAGAGAGTATCCGTACTGGTGTTAAATACATGTTTTAAATGTATATATGACATAATTATGAGACTATAAGTATCTATGAGAGTTTAATATATATAATATTTATAGTACTAATACGTATTGGATGAATAATAAAGGATATAGTGGAATGATGCTAAGAGAGTGATAATATAAAGTAGAAGTATTGGAATGTAGTGATAGGTGACAGGTGCATGTTATTTACTATAGAGATTAATGTTGTTTGCTAGGTGTTTAATGCTATATAAGTATAAAATATGGTTGTGCAATATAGGTAAGTATAGATACTAAGGTACAATGCTGTTACAGATGGACAAATCTTAAGGGCGTGTTAGCGCGTTGGAAAAGAATTAGATTAAAATGAGGAATGACGATAGGTAAATGATTGTATTATATGGTGTATGAGAAGGATTTATAATATTATATAGAAAATAAGTAGAGTGTATTAAGGTGGTTTTATAGGCCATTATAGCGAAAAGGTAATTGGAACTTGGATATGTATTTGATTAAGTGGATGGTTTAATGGCGAGTAGTTGTCATTTTGAATCAACAGGCTGTGAGTGAACCGATAAGAAAAAGCTGAAATAGTGAAGTACTCAGTAGTAAAAAATAAATATGTTATCTGAAGGAAAGTGAAATGTGAGTGTTCAATAAAGGTGAGAAGAAAAGTAACATAACAGAAAGTGTAAATGGCGGATTATGTGTAATATACTAGGGGTTATTAATATGGTTTGTGGGCCACGCCAAGGAAGTATCGTAATGTGAATAACATACAACCATTGATGAGCTACCACTTTATGGTTATATGGAGTAGTGTTATATTATAATATATAAGGTAATTATATGAGTAAGTATAGGTGGTTTGAGTCATTGTCCTTTCTGATTTAGTACTCATTGGTTTTATCTTAACTAATTTTCAGTTAATTAACAGATAGTGAGACGTGCCGACACTATATCACCCTCTCAAATTATACTGAGAAAATGATGAAGACGACACTCGTTAAAAAAAATGTAGAAATGTATATATATATATTATATAATATATGATATATTATATATGATATGATATATATATATTAATATATGTGTTTGTATATATTTGTTCCAAATATATATTATATATATATATATTATAAGTTAATTATTATATTAATATATATATAATAATAATATATATTATATTAATTAATATATATAATATTAATTATATATAGTATATTATAATTAATAATATATATATATTACTATATAATATATATAGTCTCAGAGGTTATCACACATTGCTTCTTTCAATGAGATGACCTAACCGCGAATATATTCTTACATATAATAGATTTATAGTTTCTACACATTTGGCAAAATATGTTAATGCTTTTAATTTTGTTGCAGTTAATTAACCTTATCTTAATTTCTTATTTCAGTTGGCGTGAGCCTTTCAGGAAAATAGATCAAGAGATGAGAGTATAGAGATATAGATGAGAGAGAGGATGATAGACGTGATGAGAGTAGAGAGGAGAGATGAGAGAGAGAGAGAGAGATGAATAGATAGAGATATATAGTAATAGTAATATAGATGGAGATATTATAGAAAGTAATTTTATAGATATATATATATATAGATAGTATAGTATAGATAGTATAGTATAGTATATTATACTATATATATGTGATAATAGAAAGAGATATAGGAGTATATAGATGTAGAGAGGATAAGAGAGAGAGATATAGAAGTAGTAATGTATAATATATAATTGATTATATATAAATATTAATATAAATATATTATATATATTTTTAATTATATATTATATTAGTATAATAATATATATATTATACATATAGTAATATACTAATTATATATATATATATATATTAGTAATATTTATTATATAGGTATAATAAATATATTATGTATATATATGTGATATATAATTGTTAAATTATTATATTATATATATATATGTGTGAGATATATATTAATATATGTGTGTATGTTTATGATTTCAGTACTTATATATATACATATATACAAGTACATACGTATATAAGCACATACATGTACACATCTGTGTGTGGTAGTATCGGTTGATCGATCGTATTACATTTTGTATCGTTATCGGTATCGCTTGGACAATTCCTGTAAATTGTTATCGGTAAGGGGTTGAATGGGATTTTGCGCTTTATTGGCTTTTTCTATAAATGGTTTATCCGGAAATAAAAGTCGATAATACGTAGTGACTGCGTATACATGGTTTGCGCGAAATATAGAAATTTTATCTAAAACTGTGTTAGATATATTGTAGTAGTGTGTAGGGTGTTTAGTTATGTATCTGTGATTCAATCTAAATATAATACTTAATACTTCATATAGGTAATATCTAATATTTTAAAGTAAATAAAATTGTCACTTACTTAAAAAAAAAAAGTAATCAAAGGAGTGCAATAAGACTTACCATTGTTACTTAATAATTATTTCACAAGTGAGGGTGAATGATCTGTACAGTAGTAACTTACTTAAATAAATGTTTATTAAAAATAAAATAGTTATAATTAACTAATTTAATAACCAACATATGATTTGTCAGAAATTTACAGATATTCATATAAGTATGGGAGGAAGTGTTCGATGAAAGAGAAACGAAATTTAAAGCTAAATTTTTTTGTGTGTGAGAAGTAAAATGGATATTGGACAGAGTAGTTAGAGCGAGTAGGAGATAAGAAAAATATATGACATGCAAGATCCAGATGATTTGAATTAGCAGAATATTTCTAGTGTTTTTAGTGGGTTAAGGAAAATGAGTAATGCAGAGAAAATTGGAACTTATATGAAAATAATGTGATATCCGAGAACGATGGAGACTCACATAGAGGCTCAACAAGAAATAAGAAATTGGCAACCTGAAATATCACAAGAAGAATTCGAAACCCGAAAATTAAATAATAAAACCAAGAAAAAACAAATCTTTTAAATAAATATAAAAATATCGAAACGCTTGTGCATAATAACCAATTCTAAAAAAACAAGTACGTAGAAACAAAAACACAAATTATTTAAAGATGTGCACTTATTTCTGTTCACATAGAAGTTGCAGTCTCAAATATAATGATATTCGAAATCATTATGATTAGATTCTTGTGTGTGTGCTTCTCTGAACCTACGGTCTACGCGCGAGGATACACAGACTTATTAGACATTATTAAATTC
>JABUQX010017028.1:95000-99730 GCA_015478945.1 Trachelipus rathkii | reverse complement strand
CGCGAGATTCATTAGTGAAACAAGAGGAAGGAATAGTTTCTAACTTGAGGGAGGAGAGAGAGAGTTGTATAGAGATTTTTGAAGTGAGGAATTTTCAACTTAAGAGGAGACTAAATGGAGGGTGAGGCTGTAAATATTTATCAAATGATGGTTTCTGAGGGTAAACTATCTTGCACAGAAACATGAGTGTGAGTATCTAATAAAGAGTCTGAAAACAATGCCTCACTAAAATTTAAAATGGTATCTGAGGAGTCATTTTGAGTGGAAGATGGAGGGTGGGGTGGAGGGTCCTGAGAGAGATTCGCTTTTGTAATAGTTTGAGCGCGTTTAGAAGGAGAAGAGAAATCTATATTAGACATTAATGAGGGGGAGAGATCATAGTTTTTAATTAAATCTAGGAAAGAATGTGAGGAATCTGTGAAATGGAATGGTAACATATAATCAGAACAAGAAGGAGAGGTTTTAAAACCACGCTGTGTGTGTTCAAAATGTAGGTCCAATTTGGATTTTACATTTAAAATCAAATCCCTATCTAAAATCAAATTGGAAGTAATATTATCTATTCTAGGGTGTGCTATGCTAGATATAGTACTTTTGTCATGTGCACTACTTAATATTCTTTTCTGTCTATAGTGGTTGAAAGTGCGCTTTCTTAACCCCTTGTTTTCACTATCCAAACTGTTTATTGATGTCTCATAGCTAATATCATGCCTAAGAGTGCTATGTGAGATGCCTACAGCATCGCTGTTTTTAACCTTCGCAACCTCTGTGCATATTTCATCACATTTCTCCATCTCTCTATTCCCTTTCCCGTGCTCCATCTGCGTTGAAGCAAAATCAATATCAATGCATACACTTTCAATACTACCCTCATTTTTCCACCTATATGCGGCATTTTGTGCTAAACTGGAATCATCCAGACGTGAGTCATATATATTACTACTACTCTCACTGTCCGCAATTGCGGTTGTAGCTTGAGAAGGGTTCCTATCCCACATCCTAGGATTACTAAAATGGGCGATAGGGTTAACCCTTGTGAGGTGTGAAAGCTCAGAGTTGGATTTTCCATTATCGTCATGTTCTACCTGAACTGTTTCAGTTCCCATAGGTATTACTACCACGTTAAAATTATCATTAATATTAAAAATATCGTTAAAATAAACATGATTAAAATTTTCATTACCAATACTACTTTCATATTTAGGCAATGGGCCAAAAGTAGTCTTTACAACCTGATCCTTAGTTAAGTGATGAGATGTTTGAGCATGAGAACCTCTAGGAAAGAAAGCATTTTGATTAATAAAATTATTGTTTATAAAACCTACAGATCCTTTCGACATCTCATTTGGTATCTCCACAGGAACATCTTGGGATACCATCTCTTCTACAGCGTACTCTGAACTGAAAAAATAAGAAGAAGAAAAGACATTTTGCACCCTATCTAGTTTAGTGTGTGAATTTGAACTAAGAGAGCCAGCATTGGCGGGTTCGTTTTCAGCACACTCATAGTTAGTAACATTTAAATTTTTGCATGTGTTAGGATTAGGATCTCTAATCTCTATTCATTAGGAGGGGAGGTTCTTCCAACTTGCCTACCCTCCTTATTGGAAAAAATTTTGCCCATCTTGGTCATCTGTGTAATAATTATCATACTCATCATCATAATACATAGACTGTTGTTGCGAATCATATTGGTCATCTGGGGCTTCTTCGTCGTATGAGGTGGTGGTGGGCTCTGCCATTCGGGCATAAGAGGTTTGCTTATTTTTCCATGCAGACACATGATTTTGATGCGGTTTTTGCTGGTAGTTCGATTTGGTTCCCGGTTTCACCCCTTGATAAGATCTTCTGAACACCCCAGTTCCCATCCATCTATTATTGATAATATTTTGTTTTATCTGCTCAGTTATAGGGGCGTGCTTCAGTGGAATATTTGTGTTATTTGGATTCCATTTAGAGTCTCTGCAGTTAGGTTTCGACCCTCTGCGATGTTTTTCTGAACAGTGTCTGCAATAAGGATCAAAAGGACAGAGTGGAGTTGTATGGCCTGAACGCTCGCAGTGAAAACAGATTTGGGCGGTATGGCGGGGTGGATTTTGTCTCGGTTGTGAAGCAGGTGCTTGGTTCTTTGCATAATTGTTGGAAGGTCTTCTTTGATAGCTTTGGGAGGGGGGCTGGAAATTTCGGCGCTGAGGGAAACTTTGAGGCTTTGGAGTGAACGGAACAGCTTTTTGGAAATGTACATTTGCCTGAGGGACAACCATTTTGATCGGGTTATTTAATCTGCCCTCCGACCTTTGTAGGAATTCTTGAATTTGGTCTGTGATGTCGAGGTTGGGATTATAGTACTTTTTGAAATCGCGGCGAAATATATCAGGCTTTTCAGGTAAGAAAGTACCAATATGTAAAAATGCAGTGGCAGTGATGAGTTTTTCGTCTGGTTGGAAAGCGACACCAAAATGGGGGAATTATCATAAAAGCTTCTGTGTATAATTTGTTGCAAGGGTAGAGCCCACAGGAAAACTAAGGAACGGTCTCTGCCCACTTGGAAGTTTCTTATTGCGTAACATAGCCGTCAAGCGAAGGAAAGTGGGTTTATCAGGAAATATATTTTAGTTGCTTTTCATCTGGCCATGAAAAAACTTCGAGGGTAGGACATTGAGGAAATTTGTGGCTCTTGCCGATTTAAAAAATCTGCCTCACCTCAGAATTACAGGGTCGTTGCTCACCTATCAACGCCTGAGCCCAACTTGGTTGCTTCAGAGACACAGTGCTTTAGTTGAATGTTCTCTCGGACGTTTATCTCCCAAGTGGAAAGAGACGGACCTTTCCATTTGCCGTTGACTCTGCCTGTGAGGAGTAATTCAGGTCTCGTAACTTGTGTTATAGTGGCTATAGGTTGAGCCGTAGATTGGGCTTGAATTTGGGCTGGATTTTGAGCCGGAGTTTGAGCCGAATTAGGGGCTGTTCCACCATTATTTTGTGTGCCATCATTGGCTGGTGTTTGAACATCATCAGTGGTCATTATTTAAATATATTATTAATGTTATACAAAAAATGACCCCGAAATTACGTTACTGTAACGTTAAAGTGATGCCTATTGTATTTTTATTTAAAAAAAAAATATTCAAAAGGGGTATATAAAATTTAACTTTAAAAATATATACTATTTGAATTTAGGCTTTATAAAATGATAAACGTGAGGTATTTGACTAACCTATATGTGCAATAATTCCGAGTTTTCCAGACTGGCAATCGGAGGCGTATAGCTTGAGAATTCCAATGCTTCGCGAAGTGTTGTGCTTTCTTGGTCGCCACTCTCCCAATTTTACTTCTGGGATAAAGGTTAATGATGCCTTGGGGTTAACTGCGCAAACAAAACAAGCGTTTTCCAATAAAATTTTATTTTCAAATCTAAATCCCGATTGCCTAAAAGTGCAAGAAAAAAAAATGGAATCAATACAAACACAAAGAAAATTTTAAAATACATCATCAAAAAAAAATTAAAATAAAAGAAATTTATTCATAGAATATAAAAGTGATATGAACATCCCCAACAAAATTTAGCTATTAATAAAGATCCTTTGTTCCCAAAAACATATTTCCAAGTCCTCCTCTTGTATTCATTATAAACAACAAAAAAATAAAAATTACAATTTCTCTACACTTCATCTTGTCTCAGTTTCCCTAATAAAAAAATTACAAAAGATTTGTTTTCTCAATTTTTCATCGTGATTCAATAATAATAAATAAAAAGATTTCAATGACTTTTCAACTCATCTTGTTTCGACAAATACTAAAAAAAATTACAAAGGACTAGTTCTTTCCAACTCGTCAACTAAACTCAATAAAAATACTAATAAAAATATTTCAAATGACTTTTCAACTCTTCTTGTTTCAACCATACTAAAAAATTTACAAATGACTTTTTCTTTCCAACTCTTCATCTAGATTCAATAAAAATACTAATAAAAATATTTCAAATGACTTTTCAACTCATCATTGTTTCAACCATACTAAAAAAATTACAAACGACTTTTTCTTTCCAACTCTTCATCTAGATTCAATAAAAATACTAATAAAATTATTTCAAATGACTTTTCAACTCATCATTGTTTCAACCATACTAAAAAAAATTACAAACGACTTTTTCTTTCCAACTCTTCATCTAGATTTAATTAAAACTACTAATAAAAAATTATTTTCAAATGAAGCCTGGCAGAAACCAGTTGTTTCAACCATATAAAAAAAATATTACAAATTGACTTTTTCTTTGCCAACTCTTCATCTAGATTAAATAAAACTAAATTTTTCAGTCTTAAAGGGACGAAAAAAAAAAAAAAAATGGCGATTGGGGTGAGGCGCCAAAGTCTGATCATTTATTAATACGACTCATTTTAAAGTCTTATTACTAAATGTAGCAAAAATATATGTAATATTAAAGAGAAAAAAAAAAATGGCGATTGGGGTGAGGCGCCCAAGTCTGATCATTTATTAATACGACTCATTTTAAAGTCTTATTACTAAATGTAGCAAAAATATATAAGTAATATTAAAGAGAAAAAAAAATGGCGATTGGGGTGAGGCGCCCAAGTCTGATCATTTATTAATACGACTCATTTTAAAGTCTTATTACTAAATGTAACAAAAACATTTTAAAATTAAAAGTAATATTAACATAAAAATGCATTTCCCTATTCACTCGCGGTCTGAGATAAAAAAGATAAATA
>JABUQX010017028.1:67500-90000 GCA_015478945.1 Trachelipus rathkii | reverse complement strand
AAAAAAAAAAAAAAAATGGACGAATCCGTGTGTAAATTTCAAGTCTGTAGGATGTATATAGAGGGGGTCACCCCCGAGGGTGGACGCCGATATTGTGGCTGCTTCCGAGCGGGTGAGTTTAGGCCTAACAAGCGTTTGGGCGACCGACCACCTGGAGGTCAAACAGACCTTCGGTCTGTTTGACCGACAGACACAGACTGAGCGCGCGTGCGCATACACAAACACATTATTATTATTATTACGTCGAAGAAGTTGGGATCACTTCTGAGTTGTTTTTTAATCCCTTTTGCGCCTGCGTCCGCGACTCCGAGTCCGCACTGCACTTGCCTCGGGCGCCAGCCCCGCAACCGCACCGCACCACCCCCGCCCCACCACCGCCCACCGCACCGCCACCGCGACCGCACCGCACCGCACCGCACCGCACCACACCGCACCGCTCCATGCCGTAGCGCCCCGATTCCAACTCATCCTTTGGAGTTTTTTATTAATTTTATTATTATTATTATTTTTATTATTATTATTTATTATTATTATTTTTTTGTTTATTATTCCGCCTTGGTTTCTTCTTCGCATCCTGTTCAGAGTTCGATATATTATATTCTACATCGGTAGGGTTATCGTATCTTGTTAAAATTTGGAGGGGTGTTAGATGTTGGGATGTAACCTCGTCGTAGACCCGCAAGGTTACGCCCCGTGGATTCCCCGAAGGGGGACCACCCCACTTTAAAAAATCGAAAGTGTTCTAATTGCTGAAATTTGGTGCAATGATTCAGAGTTGAATTTCTAGAAGATACTTAGATATATGTGAATCTGAGGAGTTGGCTCCTGCATCGGTGCTGGAGCCACTGCGGTGCCGAGTTAATAAACATTCGTATAACAACAATCTTGGTGTCCTTAATAAGGGTTATCGAGTTCGTTAGAGTTCAGATATGATGGGTTATAATCCGTATAGGGTGTCTAGGACTCCCCATTAGGGGGTCCCGACTGAAAAAAGAGCACAGAGTTGCAAAAAACAAAGGGAGAATGAGAAGGATGAAGATGAATAAAGAGGAAAGAATGAATGAAGAAAGAAGTCTGACTCAGAAGGAGTAGGAGTTTGGACGCTGCACGGTGCTGTCTCCGGGTGCGGTGCGAGTTTATTAAAAATATTAGTGTAATGATACAATATTGGGTGTCACTTTTTATATTGTTATTGGATCTGTAGATTTTCGAAAAATAATGGTTTCAGAACCATCAAGAATAAAATATAATAAATAAAATAAATAAAAATTTCTTATTCTTTTTATGTTTATTACTTACAAATTTTACGTTTTTACATACGCCCTAAAGCCAGTAAATCACTTAAATCAAACCACCATCCTGCCAACATCCAACCTCCCTCCCCTTCTGTGATCTAATTGATCTATTGATTAAGGTTACATTTTGAGTATCATTTTGGATAACATACATAAAAATCAAGTTCTTTATACAAACATCAACCAATATATTGTAAACGTAAACAAAGTTTTTCACAGTTAATAACTACTAGCATCATCCGAACTGTGAAATAACTCACAACGACAAACCTGACACATCTCTAAACAGGAATAAACGGTTAACGTTAACAAAGTTCTACACTAACAACAGTAAAGTAACTAGCATTAACATCAAAGACGTATCATATTTTCACACTTTGTCAAGCTATCTCTAACATATCATTCGTTAACCTTACACTGTCACAGTAAACATTTAACAAAAATTTATCACAACATGGTTAATTTATCATACTAATCAACGAATATACTCCAACATAATAAGCTTCCTCTACAATAAAGCTAACATAACGTAAACATGAACTAAGAAAATAATGTACAAAGACAAACCAAACACAACTCTTAAGCAAGAATAAGCAGTCAACATTAACAAAGTTCCACACTTTAAACAACAGTAAAGTAACTTAACACGGCACACAAGACGTAACCCCTTTTCTTACTTTTTTCAAGCATATCTCTATCATATTAACGTTAACCTTACCCTGACACTGTAACATCACATTTTATTAAAGCTTACTTAGCATCACTGAACTATGAATATGTAACCCCAACGGACACCTAACACATCTTAAACAGAAATAAACAGTCAACGTTAACAAAGTTATTACCCTTAACATACAGTAAAGTAACTAACATAACATCAAAAAACGTAACTTATTCACATTGGCAAGTATGTCTCAACATAACAATGTTAATCTTACAATGACCCCAGTTAACATTAGCAAAAATTTATCGATAACTATGAGTAATTATCCTACAGACCAACGAAAGTCTGCTAAGTAACAAAGTTTTCACATTAAGAAAGCCATCGTAACATTGATCAGAACTAAGAATATAGTATATTACGACAAAGCCTGACACATCTTAAGGCCAAGAATAAACTGATAACATAAAACAAAAGGCCCACTATCAACAGTAAAAGAGTCAATAAAGCGAAACATAAGCGGGAAGTAAAACAAGTTTTCATTTATAACATATAATTTTCATTGAAAAGTTGCGTTATATAAATACATAAAAACATATTAATACTTAAAAACATAAGTTTATTTTAAATATATTAATTTCAAATTTTAACAAAATAACATAGGATTCAAGTTGGGTAAGTTCTATATATTTCTCTAAAGATTCAATTAACCCTGTGGAAAGGATGTAAGTATAAATGCCTTCAGCCAGCACTAAACCATTTTTTCAGCATATTTTGATTCAGCAGCACTCATTCTCTCATTACAAGAGAGAAGTAAATTCATCCAAACTGATAGTTATTAATGCATTCCTGTATACTGCATTTACGGGGAAACACATGTTTTTGGTGTAAATTATCAGTAGTTACGCCAGTCGCTATAAGTATGAAGTCTATCAAGATGTCAACATCGCTAAGATGCGATGTTAATTCGTTTTTATTTTAAGAATGCTGTAATATTTTCAGATGTTCGAACTGTGAAACTATACACGTATGTCTGAAGTCACCACAATCGATGGGTTTCCATAGTTGCGTACATCAAAGGGTTTTAATATGTCACACGACGAGAACACAACGTCTATTTTATTAGACCTCTCACGTTATCTTTCCAGTTAGATTATTTCACTGCCTAGTCGATATCATCAGATGACACATTATCCTCTATCCATTCCTTTTTTTTTTTTTTTTTTTTTTTTTACCAGTTGTCACCACCACTCACGGGCAAGAGCCCTATTCAAGGGAGGGGCGTGTTTGCACGCCTCAGAGTTAACACAAAGCAAATTACGCGATGAGCACAGGACGCAGGCTTTTGAAGTGGGGGAGATTAAATCAGTAGGAATACACAGAAGATGGAAGAGATTTCCACAGAACAGAGTGTGGCAGGAAGAAGGAAGCACCGCAGCCGAACTAGCTGAGTTAGATAACTCAACACAAAACTCGATGTGCAGCTACAGCACCCCTAGTTCTACGAGGGCGACGCAAAGGTGGAAGGTTACACGCGAGTGATAAGCTCCTCGAGCACCTGCCGCTGCGGGTACCTATAGAAAAAAGAGATAAAGCACCAAACATCGCGGCCGCACAAAGATAGAGTGTCAAGTGAACTGGAAAAGTACAGAACAGTTTATAAGCCTTTTGGGCCTTTGACTCGACACCCTGTCCAAAAGCGGGTGAAACCAGAGCCCCCCCAGATATGAGAGCCGTACTCCATACAAGGGCGGATTGAGGCCCTTGTATAGCTTTGGAGTAACTGTGAAGAGGAAAAAAAGTCTTCGCAGTCTAAACAGAAACTCCCAGTTCTGAGGCCGCCTTAGCAACCTTTGTGATGTGAGGGTTTCCAAGACATTTTTTTGTTATGTTAGGGCCAAGGATGTTTTATATTGTCGACAGGAGAGGCGAGAGAACCGTCGAAAGAGATAGGAAGTTGGAAGGTGTCTTAGAGAGGGAAGTTATGTAAGAAGTTGAGTTTTTAAAGAATTGAGTATTTCACAAGGTTCAGAAGACCCCACCCGGAAATTCTATCCAGATTCAGCGAGAATAGAATCGGAAAGATTAAGACGAGAGGCAATTCAGAAGTAAAAGAGGAGCAGAATTGAAATGAGGTGAAGAATAAAGGGTCGAGTCATCGGCATAAGAGTAAATAGAGTTAGATGTGCAGGTGAGGAGATCATTAATGAATAGTAGGAATAAAGTAGGAGATAGAACAGAACCCTTGAGAACACACTATTTGACAGAAAAAGAAGAATTCGCCCATCAACAACAGCCGATATTGAAGCGATTGAAAGAAAACTAGACATAAGTAGCAAAGAGAAGGAGGAAACCAAAGGAGGGGAACTTGGAGAGCCAGTTGACGCGTGCATACCCGGTTCAAAAATGTGGAATGCAAGCGCCACCACGCAGTCTCCCCGAGTTCCTAATGCGGAAAACCACTAAATCGGTTAAGATGGAAAGTATGTCGCCAGTTAGACTCGAGCGCCGAAACACGTACTGGCGATCGGAAAGAAGTGAATGAGATTCAGATGATCTAAGAAATGAGAAGTTGAGAGAGTTCAAAGATCTTAGATAGAATACAAGTAAGGGCTTAAAGGGCGATAGTTGGAAGGATTAGAGCGGCTTCTTTTTCGGAATAGGTTGGACATGTGCGTCTTCCAACACTGGAGGAAAGTGCTAGTATGAGACATAGAGATATAGTTGAACGAGGTGCGGGGATAGCACGGAAGCACACTCCCTCAAAACTCGGGAGGAATTGCCATCCGGGCCACCCGCTTCCTAACGTTCGTAGATTTCAAGCCCATGCACCCGATCAATGTAATCACAGGCAAAGGCATAGGGAACCTGAGAGAGAGAAGGAGGGAGTATGAGGATTACCAGATCGGTCAGGGTTGAGTTAGGGAAAAATAGGAGGCCGAAGAGAATTGGCCCTTTTTCAGTTGGGAGAATTAGCTACAGAACCATCAGATCGAATAAAGGGAGGAAAGACAGATTTACAGAAGTTGTTAGAGATGTTTGGCAAGAGGCCAGAAAAGTTTTTTTTCAGTAGGAGAACCAAGGAGCTTAGCGCACTTTTCGTTTGATGAAACCTCGCTTTGCTCGTCGAAGAGTATCCCTGCAACGATTTCTAGCTGAATGCAAATTAGCAAGAGTGCATAGGAGACGAGAATTTTTTCCACTCCCGATACGCACTGGTCTCTAGCCTTGAATGGCCAGAGAACAAGTACGATCGAACCATGGATTATGAGGAGAGAAAAGATTTAGCGGAAGAAGGAACGAACCTGCTCATCCCGTCAACGATTACAACTCCCACCTTATCTTTCGGCAGGGAAGTCGAAAGCGTCACCAGAGACAAGCAGTCATTCCAGTTAAAGTTAGCGTAGAAGCAACGCAAGGCCCCCCAATCAGCCCGATCAAAGTGCCAGAAAAAACGCTTAGGGCAGGATGGAGCTGTTGGGAGAGAAAGTATTAAAATTAAGAGATATAAGGTTGTGGTCAGATTTAACAATAGGAGCGAAGGTGGTGTATTTATAGAGAGAAGGACTAGTTGGTTGAAACATAGGTCAAGTGTTGTTCAAGAACTGATGGACGATCCGGAATGTGTGTGGGTTCTGTAATTAGTTTGCTCAGATCGTTGAGAATGCTAATTGATTCGGGCCTCTCCCCCCTAAATCACTATGAGAGGATCCCAACCATTCAGTGTTTGTGTACATTGAAATCCCCTAAATAGAGGACCTCAGTATTGGATGAAAGATATAACAGTCTCGTGAAGAAGTAGTAAGATATTCAAAGAAAGAGCGAAAATCTGTTCTTTTAGGAGAACAGTAGCAGAAAGCACGAAGATTATTGTAGTAGAGAAAGAAAAGATTTTAAGCCACAGGAACATCGAAGTTAGGAGATTCAAGATTCACGAGACGTGTTAAGGATGTTTATGTTCACATAGGCACATACTCCACCCTTTAGAAGGAAATTATGAAAATAAGTTATAGTTGATATATTAAACGAGTTAGAGGAATGAATTCTTAGCCATCTGTGTCTCAGACAATAGCAAAAAATTAGGTTAGAGTTAGAGAGGTGTATTCCACGGATGCAGAGTTAGAGAGTAAGCCGCAATGTTGGTAAAGTCGATAGAAAGCCCGCGCCTGCGCAAAAACCTGCCATCACACACGCACACACACCCAACAACAAAACAACAGACAAAAAACAGACAGACAAAAAAACGAAAGTTTAAAATTACTGTTATTAAAATTATTCACTCACTAAAAAACGTAAATGATTAAAAATGGCTAAACCGTATTTACAATAAATATGTATAATTGAAAAAATTAAGAAAGTTTAAAGCACGCATTCACACACCCTAACAAATTTACGAAAAAAAAAATTACAATTATTCAACATAAAACTAAATAAGTATAAATTAAAACAATATGTAACTAAATACGTAAGTTGTTGTGCCAAAACCCTTTTAAAATAAATAAAAAAAAATAAACACTAAAAAACTATAGTTAAAAAGACGAAGGAAAAAAAAAATATAACCTAGTACTATCTAAACTACGTATTGCACAATTCTAAAAACTAACTATGACTATCTAACATAACTAAAAAGTTTCAAAAACAAAAATTAAAACGAATAACTTATCTTTAATAAGGATGATCCAATTCTTTAAATATTAAAACTATAATAGTTAAAAACAATTAAAACAGGGGAGCACTTAATGAACAAACACACTAAATGGGAAAGATAACTAAAACATAAAGAACACTAATCAACCCATTGAAGCTCCGGCAAAACACAACTTATCACAACACAGTATTGATAATCTTGATGAACTCTTCAACACAAATGAATAAGGGTCTATTATTTGAACTTCTGGATAGAATACAAGCAATGTATCGGTATCCTGCTACAATATTGATAATCTTGATGAACTCTTCAACACAAATGAATAAGGGTCTATTATTTGAACTTCTGGATAGAATACAAGCATATGTACGGATATTCCATCCGGTGACGATTAAATATAAATGACACATCGTGGGGAATAACGAAGCTCCTCGTGAAGATATCAACAACAGATGTAGAGAGGCGAGGAGATGTCATCGTATCAGCACAGCGAAAAATATCCTACTGAAGAAAATAGTGTATAAACAATCCTTAAAGGTAATGAAATTCTTTCTTTCAACCAATCAGAAGAAAGTAAACAAGAATACGACGTACGAACGAACCATATCAGCTCAAAGGGGTATATATAGGGTATATATAGGGTAAGGGCACAGCCCTAAGGGCTGTGCCCTTATGTATCCGCTTACACCCCCCTTCGGGGTACCCCAAAATGGGTCTTCACGCATCTCTCAGGGATAATCTCCCTGTAGTGAGGCTCATTGCTGAAAATTATACATACATCTCTCTGTGTTGATCTCCAAATAGTGGGGCTCGTCGCTGAAAATTGTTTGGTTATGTATCGTAAAGAATGACTTTATGTTGATGCGCGAGCGCTCTCGTGAGAGCTTTTGTATCACGAAATACAAATACAAACATAAAACGAACGGAGCGTAAGGCCTAAAAGTGAATGTACACCTGTAAAAAACAGGTTTAGCCTTCCTGTTAGGCTTGTGTTTGTATCCTTAATTTTATAATATCTTTTCTCATGAGGCTTGTTTTAATGTCATAATCGTTGTGGACTTGAAAGCATTAGGAGGTTGTGTTCCGTTTAAAAAGTGTTCTATTTTCACTAAGTGTGCAATATGTTGCGTCTTAACAGATATACCTCTATACAAAACATTATACAATGGGTAATCAAGATCCCTGGGTGTGGGGTTTCAATCTTATATAAAAGAAACCCTGATGGGCTCTTATTTTTCACGTTGTTATTAATCCAATTCTGTATTACCACAGTAACAGGCATATCTTTATGAGTACAGATGAAACTACTCTGTATATGTCGTTACGCTGCAGAATGGGTTAAGGTGTACTCTAACTCTAACGACTCTACCGAAGTTTTAGTAGACTCACCGAAAACGATTATTGGCAGAAGAGGATGTCATAAAGTCAGTCATCTTACTATCTCTTTTTCTAAGGATATAATTTCACACCGAATGGAGGTTCGAGTATGCAAGATGTGTAATGACACAGGCTTATTTAAACCTACAGCTCGTAGAATCTATATTTCTGGATTAAAACAGATAAAATATCTATCGGAGGTTTGTAGAAGGGTAATAACTCAAACTAAGAAATCGGAAATGCTGTCTAATTATGTAACTGTTGCACATTACATGTTGTATCAGGAATATTACGCATTCAAGAAAACGTTGGTTGATGATTCTGAGAATATCATTGAACGCTTCTTAAATTCTATAGATGTACAGAAACTCGTCTATCTATTTAGAAAACAATGGTCCGAAAGTGCTTACCTAACTGATCTATCTAGTAAACAAATTTTAGTGTCTGAACGTGAACTTTTAACATATGTACTCCATGATGGTATCGATGAAGTGAAAAAATATCTTAGATATAACGACGAAAATGATTGGTTTTCAGTGTAAAGATTTAGCGTTTTTAGATCTTAAGGCTATATAAAAACTATATTATTATTATTATGATTATTATTATTATTATTATTATTATTATATTATTATTATTATTATTATTATTATTATTATTTTATTATTATTATTATTATTATTATTATTATTATTATTATTATTATTATTATTATTATTATTATTATTATTATTATTATTATTATTATTATTATTATTATTATTATTATTATTATTTATTATTATTATTATTTTATTATTACTTTTTTTTTTGTTTTTGTTTTTGTTTTTTGTTTTGGCTAAGCTCATTTCATGTCAATTTGGCTGTATAGATCTCCTTTGTATACATATATATTACCATAGTGAACCTGTTTATTGTTATTGTTGTTGTTTTTGTCTAACGAGAATATATACCCTTTTGAACTGATATGGGTTCGCTTCGTACGTCGTATTTCTTGTTACTTTCTTCTGATTGGTTGAAAGAAAGAATTTCATTACCTTTAAGGGTTGGTTATACGCTCTATTTTCTTCAGTAAGCCAATTTTCCCCCCCCTGATACGATGACATCTCCCCGCATCTCTACGTCTGTTGTTGATATCTTCACGAGGAGCTTCGTTATTCCCAACGATGTGTCATTTATATTTAATCGTCAACCGGATGGATACCGATACATTGCTTGTATTCCATTCAGAGGAGTTCAAATAATAGACCCTTATTCATTTGTGTTGAAAAGTTCATCAAGATTATCAATATTTGTTAGCAGGAATGGATAGAGGATAAATGTTGTCATCTGATATATCGACTAGCAGTGAAATATCTAACTTGGAAAGATAACTTGAGAGGTTCTAATAGAATAGACGTTGTGTTCACGTCGTGTGAACGATTTAAAAACCCTTGATGTACGCAACTATTGGAAACCACTCGATTGTGTGACCTTCAGACATACGTGTATAGGTTTTCACAGTTCGAACATCTGGAAATATTACACAGCTTTGCTTAAAATAAAAAAACGAATTAACATCGCATGCTTAGCGATGTTGACATACTTGAAGACTTAATTCTTATAGCACATGGCGTAATCTTTATGATATTACACAAAAACCACTTGTGTTTCCCGTATTAATGCAGTATTACAGGAATTGGCTTTAAAACTATCAGGCTTGGATGAAATTTACTTCTCTCTTGTATGAGAGAATGAAGTGCTGCTTGAATCAAAATATTGCTGAAAAATGGTTTGTGCTGCTGAAGGCATTTTATATTACATCCTTTCAAAGGGTTATGAATCTTTAGAGTGATATATAGAACTTACCCAACTTGAATCCTATGTTTCTCTGATTTAGATGAATTAATATATTAAAATAAACTTATGTTTTCTGTATTTATATGTTTTTATTGTGTATTTATATAACGCACTTTTCAATGAAAAATTATATGTTATTAAAAATGAAAACTTGTTTACTTCCCGCTTTATGTTCGCTTTATTGACTCTTTTACTGTTGATAAGTTGGGCCTTTTGTTAATGTTATCAGTTTATTCTTGCTTAAGATGTGTCAGGCTTGTCGTAATATACTATATTCTTAGTTCTGATCATGTTACGATGGCTTTCTTAATGTGAAAACTTTGTTACGTTAGCAGACTTTCGTTGGTCGTATGGTAAATTACTCATAGTTATGATAATTTTTGCTAAATGTTCTGTGTCATTGTAAGATTAACATTGTTTTATGTTAGAGTCGATACTTGACCAAGTGTGAATAAGCTACGTTTTTGGATTTATGTTAGTTACTTTACTGTAGTTAAGGGTGAAACTTTGTTAGCGTTGACTGTTTATTCCTGTTTAAGTGTGTTAGGTTTGTCGTTGGGGTTTATATTTCATAGTTCAGATGATGCTAAGTAAAGCCTTATTAAGTGATGTTAACAGTGTCTGGGTAAGGTTAACGGTAATATGATAGAGATATGCTGAAAAAAAAGTAAAGAATAGGTTACGTCTTGTGTGCGTGTTAGTTACTTTACTGTTGTTAACGTGCTGGAACTTCGTTAATGTTGACTGCTTATTTCTGCTGTATGGTGTTGTTAGGTTTGTCTTTGTACATTATTTTTCTTATTTCATACGCTATGTTAGCTTTATTTGATGAGGAAGCCTTGATTATGTTATGAGTATATTCGTTGATCAGGTATATGATAATTAATCAATGTTGTGATAAATTTTTGGTTAAATGTTACTGTGTGACAGTGTAAGGTTAACGATGATATGTAGAGATATGGCTTGACAAAGTGGTGAATATTGATACGTCTTTGATGTTATAGGCTAGTTACTTACTGTTGTTAAGTGGTAGAACTTTGTTAAACGTTACCGTTTAATTCCTGTTAAGATGTGCAGGTTTGTCGTTGTGAGTTATATTCACAGTTCAGATGATGCTAAAGTAAGTTTTCATATAATGTGAAAAACTTTTGTTACTTGACATATATTTGGTTTGATGTTTTGTATAAAGAACTTGATTTTATGTTATGTTTATCCAAAAATGATACTCAAAATGTAACCTTAATCAATAGATCAATAGATCACAGATGGTCAGGAGGGAGGTTGGATGTTGGCAGGATGGTGGTTTGATTTAGTGATTTACTGCTTTAGGGTATGTAAAACGTAAATTTGTAAGTTATAACATAAAAAGAATAAGAAATTTTATTTATTTATTTTTTTTTTTTTCTTGATGGTTCTGAAACCATTATTTTCGAAATCTACTGACCCAATAACATATATAAAGACACCAACATTGTATCATTACACTAATATTTAATAACTCGGCACCGCACCGGAGCCAGCACCGGTGCAGCTGTCAACTCCTACTCCTCTGAGTCAGACTCCTTCTTCTTCATTCTTTCCCTCTTTATTCATCTTTCATCCTTCTTCATTCCTCCTTTGTTTTTTGCACTCTGTGCTCTTTTTTCAGTCGGGATCCTAGACACCCTATACGGACTTATAACCATCATATTCGAACTCTACGACCTCGATAACCCTTATAAGGACACCAAAATTGTTGTTATACGAATGTTTATTAACTCGGCACGCAGTGGCTCGCACCGATGCGGAGCCAACTCCACAGATTCACATATCAAGTATTTCTAGAAATTCAACTCTGAATCCTCTCACCAAATTTCAGCCAATTACGAACACTTCGATTTTTTAAGTGGGGGTGGGGTCCCCCTTCGGGGACCCACGGGGACGTAACCTCGTCTACGACGAGGTTACATCCCCATCTAACACCCCTCCAAATTTTAACAAGATACGATAACCCTAACCGATGTAGATATATATATCGAACTCTGAACAGGATGCGAAGAAGAAACCAAGGCGGAATAATAACAAAAAATAATAATAATAATAATAATCCGATAAAAATAATATAATAAAAAATAATAATAATAATTTTAATAATAATAATAATTAATAAATATAATAATAAAAAACTCCAAAGGATGAGTCGGAATCGGGGCGCTACGGCATGGAGCGGTGCGGTGCGTGGCGGCACGAGGCAGTGCAGTGCGGACTCGGAGTCGCGGACGCAGGCGCAAAAGGGATTAAAAAACAACTCAGAAGTGATTCCCTTCCGGGATCACTTCTTCGACGTAATAATAATAATAATGTGTTTGTGTATGCGCACGCGCGCTCAGTCTGTGTCTGTCGGTCAAACAGACCGAAGGTCTGTTTGACCTCCAGGTGGTCGGTCGCCCAAACGCTTGTTAGGCCTAAACTCACCCGCTCGGAAGCAGCCACAAGGGCGTAAGCGCAATATCGGCATCCACCCTCGGGGGTGACCCCCCTCTATATACAACCTACAGACTTGAAATTTACACGGATTCGTCCTTATCCCCTATATAGATTATATTCCAAGTTTAAAGCAAATATCTCTATTCCTTCATATCGAAAAGGGTGGTCTCGCTCAAAACGTACAGTCACTACTATATATGTATATATTTCAGATTACCACCATTCAGTGGATGGGACTTTTTCAAGGAAGGGGCAGAAAATAAGATGTAGCAAAACTAACCCAAGCCCAAGCCTAACGCAAATCTCTCTGGTGGGCACAGACGTGGGCTTTAAACAGAGGAAGATTAAATACAGTTGGAATAACGGAAGATGGCAAGAAGTTTCACAGAACAGAAGTGGCTGGAAAGAGGCATCACAACGAAAGAGTCTGGGGTTTTCAATACTCACGGTAAATTCATTCGAGAGCAAGGCACGGCACCCATATTGCTCATTGGGCACCACAATGTTGGTGGAATTCGAGAGGTCATCTCCCCCGAGCATCTGTCGTTGTATTTCCTATAGAAAAGAGAGAGTGCACCTACGTCACGTCGCAGAGGTATAGGATCATTGGAGTTTGAAAGTAGGGGATTCTTTATTAGTCTCTTAGCTTTAGACTCAACCCTGTCCAACACAACACTCAAATGTTGGCGAATAAGGCCCTTATATAACTGGAGCAGCTCTGCAGAGGGAAAAAAATTTCCCGAAACCTAAACATGATACCTATCTTTCTTGAGGCCTCCTTAGCAACCTTTGTGATATAAGGTTTCCAAGACAATTTATTGTTTATGATCAGACCAAGAATATTTATGTGGTTCATTGGTGAGACGCTAGAGCCGTCAAAGAAAAATATGAATGTTGGGATGTGTTTTTGAGAGGGAAATGTGAAGAAACTGAGATTTCAAAGAGTTGAATTTCATTAGGTTGTGGTTACCCCACCGGAAAATACCATCCAGGTCGGCAAGAACAAAATCAGAAAGATGAAGACGAGTGGCAACTCTAGAGGCAAAAGAGGGAGTAGATTTGAAATATGTGGATGAATTGAGAGTTGAATCATCAGCATAAGAGTGAACAGAGTGAGGAATACAGCTGAGGAGATCGTTGATGAAAAGTAAGTATAAAATTTGAGATAGAATAGCACCTTGAGGAATGCCACAAAAAAAAACAGGGAATTAGGTAGATGTCATTCCATCAAAATATGCTGATATAGAGCGATCAGAGAGAAAACTGGGCAAGAGTAAGCAAAGAGAAGGAGGAAACCCAAAGAAAAGGAACTTTGAGGTCAAAAGCTTTAGATATATGAAGTGCCATCACACTAGACTCCCCATGGTCCTTAAGTGCAGAAGTTCATAAATTAGTTAGTTAGGAAAGTATGTCACCAGTTAATCTCGAATTTTGAAAACCATACTGATGATCTGAAAGAATGGAATGAGACTCCAGATGATCCACCAAATGAGAGTTAAGAAGAGTTTCAAAGATTTTAGATAGAACACAAGTAAGTGCTGTATTCCGTTAATTAGAAGGATCAGAGCAGCTACACCGGCTACCGTGGCTCCAATCGGTAGAGTAGTCATTAGGCTCGGGTTCAATCCTAGTCCGAATCCTAGATAAGTAAATAGAAGAGAAGTTCCCCTCCTAAGAATAGGGCTATGCCATGTGAGGTGTGAACTTTTTTTCTATAAAAAAAACATTTATCAGGATCCAGCTGGACACCAGTAAGCCACTTCAGAGACTGAGGAAAAGTATTAGTATTAGGGCATAGAGAGTAGAATTGAACGAGGACAGGTGCCAGCTAAGAAGCACACTCACTCAAAACACGGGGAGGAATTCCGGGCCACTAGCCTTCCTGACATTCATAGATCTCAGAATTTCATGCATCCGACCTTGCGAAATCACAGGAACCGAACATGGTGAAGCCCTGAGAGAAGAAGGATTGGGAGGAGGGATAAAATCGTCAGGGTATATATTTAGATGAAAAAAGACCAAAAGGGAATTAGCCTTTTCAGTAGGATAGTTGACTGCAGATCCGTCATAGAGAATAAGAGGAGGTAATACAGATTTACAAAAGTTATTAGAGATGTTTTTGGCAAGAGGTCAGAAATTTTATCAGTAGGATAACCAAGCAAGTTGGCGCACTTTCTTCTAGTGAAAGTGCTCTTAGCTTGTCCAATAGTATTCCTGCAACGGTTCCGAGCAGAATGGAAATTAGTAAGAGTGATAGGAGAGTGAGTTTTTGCACGCCCGATGCGCAATGTCTCTCTCCTGAATGGTGCGAGACATTCTCCATCGAACCATGAATTTTTATTAGTAAAAGACGTATTTGACGAAGGAATGAACGTGTTCATCCCCTTTGTGATTATGGCTCCTACCTTTTCAGCAGTGACCGAAAAGTCCTCCGAGTCAAAGCAGGATTCATATTAAAAATAATTAGCAAAGAAACGACGCAATATCCCCCAATTAGTCCTGTTAAAGTGCCAGAAAGTACGTTTAGATCATGGTGGAGCTGCTTGAAGAAAAGTATTATAATTAAGAGCTACGCGATTGCCGTCAGTG
This sequence comes from Trachelipus rathkii, assembly GCA_015478945.1. NCBI lineage: Eukaryota > Metazoa > Arthropoda > Malacostraca > Isopoda > Trachelipodidae > Trachelipus > Trachelipus rathkii. The sequence goes on along the minus strand of JABUQX010017028.1, from coordinate 75,125 downwards.
TTACCGATAGGAGGGAAAATTGGTGTATTTATATCGAGAAGTAGTAGTGGTGAAATATAAGTCAATCGTATTCAATAGCTGGCTAGATCGATCCGGAATATGTGCAGGTTCCTTAATAAACAGTTCCATATCGTTGAGAATACAGAATGTTCTGATCTCCTCCCCACCTGCGCATCAGTAAATAGGAAAAGGGCAACCCACTTGGTGTGATGTACGTTGAGATCTTAAATAGAGAACCTCGGCATTTGGAAGGGAAGAAGTAACAATCTCATGAGAAGTAGTAAGATATTCAAAAAGGTCGTGAAAATCTGTTCCATTATGGAAGCAGTAGTTCAAACACAAGATAATGGTAGTAGTAGGGAGAAAGATTTTAAGCCATAGAACATCAATGTTGGCGCACTTTCTTCTAGTGAAAGTGCTCTTAGCTTGTCCAATAGTATTCCTGCAACGGTTCCGAGCAGAATGGAAATTAGTAAGAGTGATAGGAGAGTGAGTTTTTGCACGCCCGATGCGCAATGTCTCTCTCCTGAATGGTGCGAGACATTCTCCATCGAACCATGAATTTTTATTAATAAAAGACGTATTTGACGAAGGAATGAACGTGTTCATCCCCTTTGTGATTATGGCTCCTACCTTTTCAGCAGTGACCGAAAAGTCCTCCGAGTCAAAGCAGGATTCATATTAAAAATAATTAGCAAAGAAACGACGCAATATCCCCCAATTAGTCCTGTTAAAGTGCCAGAAAGTACGTTTAGATCATGGTGGAGCTGCTTGAAGAAAAGTATTATAATTAAGAGCTACGCGATTGCCGTCAGTGTTACCGATAGGAGGGAAAATTGGTGTATTTATATCGAGAAGTAGTAGTGGTGAAATATAAGTCAATCGTATTCAAGAGCTGGCTAGATCGATCCGGAATATGTGCAGGTTCCTTAATAAACAGTTCCATATCGTTGAGAATACTGAATGTTCTGATCTCCTCCCCACCTGCATCAGTATGAAAGGAACCCAACCACTTGGTGTGATGTACGTTGAGATCTTAAATAGAGAACCTCGGCATTTGGAAGGGAAGAAGTAACAATCTCATGAGAAGTAGTAAGATATTCAAAAAGGTCGTGAAAATCTGTTCCATTATGGAAGCAGTAGTTCAAACACAAGATAATGGTAGTAGTAGGGAGAAAGATTTTAAGCCATAGAACATCAATGTTGGGAGATTTAAGGTTCTCGAAACGTGCTACAAGAGTGTTAATGTTTATATAGGCACAGACCACAATTCAGTCGGAAATTATAAAGAAAAGTTATAGTTGGAGATATTAAGCTTCTTTGAAAAAGAATCCCTAGCTTGCTGAGTCTCAGACAGTAATAAAATGTTAGGTTGAGAGTTAGAGAGGTGATATTCCACAGATTAATGATTAGCATTCAGGCCACGTACGTTGGCAAAGTCAATAGAGAACCCAGCTCCCACCCCTTCGTCTATTCTGTCCAGTCACACGAACAGCCACTCAAACAAACAAACACTCACAATCTCCCGTACACAGCAATATAATTAGCGCAAGATAATCTTTTATAGCTGACAAAACGAATAAATAAATTATCAGACCACAATAAATAGCAGTAAATAAATAAGATTGCAGATAGTTCACTAACTAACTAGCCATCAAACAGACGTAAACTAACTTGCGGGTTGGTATTTTATTAAAACCTAATAAATATTATATTAACCAATATTAATTAAAACGAGTACAAAAGCAAAAACCCTATAATATATCTAACAATGTTTAAAAAAAATAAAAATCAAACTAAAAGTTAATTTAAATTTAGGACGGCAAAAGTTTCCGCTGAAATCCTCATCACTTGCAAATAGTTAGCACTAAAAGATCGCAAATAATTAAAAATTGAAATAAAAATACCAAAATAGTACCAAAGACATTTAAATTAAACCTTGAGAGATCATATTTTAAATCTTAAAAAATTAACAATTAAAGGAACAATGGGGAGAATAAACCCACACGTTTTCACAGCACAAGCGACAACTATCAGCTATATATATATATATATATATATATATATATATATATATATATATATATATATATATATATATATATATATATATATATATATATATTTCTTTCTTTCTTTCTTCACCTTCCTCTTTGCCCCAAGATTGGGGTAAGGTGCTGTACAAGCATCGGAAAAGAAAAGCAGTAGGAGAACATGACAAACGTCGAAAAGAAAGCCCACCACCCCCTCTGTACCATTAATTAGTGAGAGCTCGTCACAGACAGAAAATCCACCCTAAAGCATCATAGGACCGCGACGGACCCTCACTATGGTAAATCGTCAATGTAAGGGTTCATCCCCTGGCCCAGGTGGGCCACAACCATGCCCCATACAAAACCCCGCCATTCTCTCCTATCATGCACCTTTATTCTCGCCTCTGCCAAACTCACATTTCTCTCCTTCAGACATTCGTTCACCGACTCAATCCACTTTCTCTTCGGTCTCCCAGCCGGTCGGTTCCCAACACACTCTCCTATACATCCGCTTAACCAACCGACTATCATTCATCCTTTACATGACCAAACAATCTCAACATACTTCATTTATTCTCTCATTACCTTTCTTCACACCACACAACTCTCTAATACGTTCATTTCCTCTTTATTAATTCTTTTCACCTAGCATGCCCCTAAGTTGTCCATCTGAACACATTGAACTTTGGATCTATACTTCTTATTCCAGACCATAGTCTCACTACCATACAATAACACAGGTAACAACATACCCTCATGTAAGACCCTAGCGCACTCAAGACTTAGTCCCTTTACATTCACCAACGATTTAATTGCACCAGCCACCTTCCTGCCATTCACAACTTTCCTACTACCTGCATCATCCGTTCCTTCTCATCCAACACATAACCTAAATATTTAAACTCAGACACTTGCTCCTGCTGCTCATCATCTAACATAACTTCACACTGAGGACTGTCCTCACTCAACCATAACCTTACTCTTATCTACGTTTACTTTCAAACCCCTCCTTTTACATACCCTGCCAAATCTCTCTACCAATCCTCTCAAACTCTCTTCAGATTCGCCACACACAACCAAATCATCCGCATATTTGGTTGGGCACCTCCACTCTCTCATTCTCCATCAACTCTCACTTACCAGAAATTTCTGTCATCCACCTCAAATTCTTTCATAACCCCATCCGCATTACATTGAATAACCAAGGAGACATAACACAACCCTGTCTCACTCCGCGCTATTAATCAAACCAATCTATTGGCTCCATTTATTCTTGCACCGCGCTTCATATCGTCATACGAGCTCTTGATTTGATTCATAAAAACCTATCAGAAACACCATATATCACTAATACCTGCCATAAAGCTTCTCTATTAATCTATCATACGCCTGTTGTAAATCCATAAAACCTAAATATAATTTATTCTTCTTCTCCCTCATTTTCTCAATCATTTGTTTCAATGTAAAGATTTGATCCACACATCCTCTACCACTCCTAACGCACCTTGTTCTTCACCAATCAGTCCCTCAGTCACTCGACGCACTCTTTCGACCAAAATACCAGCATATACCTTCCCTACAACACTCAATAAACTTATTCCCTATAATTTCTACAGTTCCCTTCTATCACTTTACCTACATTCACGTGCTACGACCCCCTCTCCTCCAATCCCACTTGGAGACTACCCTCCATAAGCAACTTTATTACACAACTTCCAAATCCAATCAATCACCATCTCGCCTCCGCTCTTGATCATTTCACTAGTAATTTCATCTATACCTGCAGATTTACCATTCTTCAACTTTCTCACCCTACCCATTACCTCCTCCTTACTAATAACCTCATCCCCAAAATACCTATTCCTTCTTGCACCATCAAAACCACACACATTCACTAACACCTCATCATTACTGTTAATATTGTGCAGATTTTCGAAGTGTTCTTTCCACACTCCCCTCACATCCATTTCATCAGTTACAAAAGCACCATCCCTATTCATTATTCTAAGCAGATTCCCCTTATTCTCATTCTTAACCTTTCGCGCTTCCTTCCAGAAGAGCTTCCTATTCCCTTGTATGTCCTCATTCATCCTCCTTCCAAACTGTTCATTTCTTGTTTTCTCCTACGTATGCACCTTTTAGTATTTCTTTTTTCCTCCTTATATAATTCAAAGCATCTTTCTTTTGAAACTTCATCATTTGCTTTTAGTACATTCAACCACGCTTCTTTTTTACCTTTAACAGCTTTCATCACCTCTTCATTCCACCATTCGCTGTTAACATTCTTACTTCCTACTTTAGCATATCCACACACTTCCTTTGCACTACTAACAATTGCTTCCTTCATTTGCCCCCAGATTTGTTCAGTATCAACTCATTCACACTAGCGACCGCTCTTACATACTTATCCTTACGCTCGCCACTTCTCACTCTTGTTTACCTGCTTCCATTCGTATCATCACCTTCCTCTCCATCCAAGCCCCCACTAACTTAATTTTACATAGAACAACATAATGATCCGATAATCCCATTCCTAAACCCCTCACTGATTTAACATCCAACACATACTTCAACATCTCCTTCTTCACCAACACAAATCAATCATACTTTTCACTTCGACACCATCTACCTACACCAACTCTAGTATACTTATGTATACTCTTGTGTTTAAAGCACATACCTCTCTCTTCACAGAAATCAATCACCTTCCTACCATTCTCATTTTCTCCCGCCACCCCAAAACACCTGTTATCCATCCTTTTGATCACCTATCCGACCATTCAGGTCCCCACCACTATCAATCTGAAGCTCCTACTCACCCCATCAGACATCGAATAAAATTATCCCCCAAAATCATGCTCTGTCTTGTTTCCCTCTCAGATGGACACACGTCTGACACACACCGCAGCCTTTTCAAACTTAAATTTAACCATTGGAATTCTAGGACTCACCCAAAGTCTACCTGACTTTGTACCACAAGTCACTCATAAGAATTGCAACTCCTTCTCTCCCTCTCTCATTCTCTTTCACACCAGCACACACATTTCACATCACACCACTCAATTTCACCTTTTCCTTTCATCTTTGTTTCAGTCACAGCGAGCAAATCAATTGCCCTTTCTAAATACATCATCACCTCTCTCCTCTTCTCCTCAGCATTTATTCTCAACATTCCATGTACCCATACGATTCATACAATTTGGCCGAAGTTGAGGGTCGTTTACGGCGATCACGACCATCTCGAGGCATGCATCAGCATTCCTAGCAAGAGATAGGTGGTAGTTGAACATCTTAACTACCATACTATATATATAATAATATATATATATATATAATAACACTATCTATATATATATATATATATATATATATATATAACATGCTGTATATATATATATACATATGCAGTTGAGGAAGATGCCAATTCTGTAGCGGCGGGAGTGTTGGGAATTATCTCTTCTTCTTCCTCCTTAACTGGCAAAGTCTAGTTGGTGTAGTAGACTGTTTGTAGTTATCTCCTATGCTTGTTCCTATATTGCACAGTAGTTGATGATTGTTTTTTGATAGCCCCTTGTATTATTCTTCGTTTATGCGTTGAGGGGTATAAGTATCTACAGGTTCTCGGGATTACACCTTTCAGCGTTAAAGTCACCTTCTTCACCAACAAGAGTCTATATGCTTACACTTTGATTGGTATACTTCGAGGCTAATGAACCATCAACACAAGTAGTTATAACCCTTCAATAGTTATCTCTTTACTGGTAAAGTGATAAAACAGCTTTAGTTTCTGGTTATTTTATTAAACTTAAATTCAGAATATATTTAACCAGTTCGATGCCTTCCAATCAAATACATTAATTTCTAATAAATATTGAATTTTTCTTGCTGACCTACAACTGAGTTAAATTTTCCTCTGAGTAGAGAGAGAGAGAGAGAGAGAGAGAGAGAGAGAGAGAGAGAGAGAGAGAGAGAGAGAGAGAGGAGAGAGAGAGAGAGAGAGAGAGAGAGAGAGAGAGAGAGAGAGAGAGAGAGAGAGAGAGTAAAATTTAAACAATATTTTTATAGAGAAAACATTATAAACATTCGTATATTAATAAAATTATTTTATATTAACATTTACCATAATAAAACATTTATGATATAAATATTAAATAGACACAAGTTTCGCTGATATTTTGTTTTCTATGATTTCTCATTTCTTTATAAAGTTTTACGCTCAACTAACAAATTTGAGCAATTTAAAAACGTTTTAAAAGAAATACTTTTAAAATATTTTATTTTATATCTTATATGTATAATATTTTAAATAATTATATGACAATACTATATATATATATATATATATATATATATATAATAAATATATATATATATATATATATATATATATATATATATATATATATATATATATATATATATATATATATATATATATATATATATCTGAGGGACTGAGAGCAAGTACAGCCTATACAAATTAACTATGTCGAGACGAGATAATGACGAGTGAAATTATGCTAAACACTTTTTATACTATTTCACCTGTGCCTGGAAAAAATAGTTAAACCTATCAATGAGTCGTGTTTTGAATCCGATTTCCAATAGTAATATTTGTTATATTCTAGTTGTATCTTTTTCTTTCCTGTTTTTTTTTTTTGGGACTTAGGTCGGTCTTTCATTCACAGTAAACAAGAAATCTGTAAAAATATGCACTTAGGTCATGTTGCTTTTTAATTTTTGCAGCTTCAACTTTGCTGTCTGAAATAAATTAAATAAATAGTTCTTTGTAAAAATACTATATTATTAATCAACGTATGGATCACAACTTTTGAAAAGCATTTCTTAGAATAAACAAGGTGGCAGACTCTTTGAAATAAAGAAATAATATGAATTCATTCATCATCAACTTTGTTATTATCACCTATAACGTCACATTCTGAGGAATTATACTTGAGATTTTCATATAAAGTCTTGTAAATTTGTGGAATAGGATCTATTAAAGCTGGCAAATCTTTCTTTCTTTTTCTCTCATGTAATTAGTTTTGCCCGAGGATACAACTCTTAGAACTTACAGTCTATAACAATGTTACTATTTTTTTAAAATCCGTAGCCGCAAAGAGAACATCCGGATTATTCGAGTACTTGAAGTATATTGTAAAAGAATGATTTTTATGGAATGAAAACCACCTATTTTTCGCCATTCCATTTTAGTACCATCAATGGATACCTTTCTATTAGCAATGTTCTTCCCTAGATGTTTGGCTAATGCAAAATCTTCCCCTTTCATTTCAATTTTCTTGAATGGTCTACATTTCTTGGCCAGGAGAACTACATCTTTCCATCGAGCTGGTATATAAACGTCAGGGAAATACTTTATCTGGCCACTCCAAACCAAACTCTTGGTCGAGGGGAAAACATGAGCAATCGCTGACATAAAACCTTCCCTTAACTTCTATTTTCTTCACAGCAAAATCTGAAGAATTTGTTGTAAAATGACGCATCAAAACTAGTTTTATACTTCAATTTTGACCTCCACAATGGGCGGAATATATAATGAGTATTAAATTCTGAACTAAGTTCCATAAGTAA
>JABUQX010017028.1:57500-60000 GCA_015478945.1 Trachelipus rathkii | reverse complement strand
AATATTACAAATGAAGATCATTAATGTAGAAATCTAAATGTAAGGTAGACAGGAGCTGATTTCCTGTTGACTGAAAAGAAGAAAGACAGTCTCGATATTGGGCAATTTGAAAGCTAGACATAGTAACAAAGAAGGAGAAACCAAGGGAGCTTGGACGTGACGCGTGTTGCCACCAGTCAATGCACTTTTGATATGTCCAGCACTTACCGCAACTCTCCCCGTAGTTCAGGGTGATATAAATCAGTTAGATAGGAAATATGCCAGTAGACAGGCGCACCAAAGCCAATGCTGGCGATCGGAAAAGAATGAGATTTCAGATGATCCAAGTAGTTGAGAAGGAGGTTTCAGATGTGGATAGAATACAAGTGAGAGCTCCAGGGCGATAGTTAGAAGGATATGAGCGGCTTCCTTTTTTCGGAACAAACTGAACATGTGGTAGCTAGCTTACTGAGGAAAGTGTTAGTATTGAGACAGAGAATATAGTTGAACTTGAGGAGGGCTGAGCAGGCTTACACTCCTCTAGAAACACGGGCAGGAATTGCCATCAGGGCCCTGCCTTTCCTTCCTGGGGTGCACAGATTATGAGACAGTCAAATATAATCCCAGGCAAAGGCATGGATGCCTGGGAGGGAAGAAGGAGGAGGAGAATGCCCAGAATCGTTAGTGGTGAGTTAGAGGAGAATATATAACCAAAGATTGGCCTTTTCAGTTTGAGGGTTAACGAGACAAATCAAGATCGAATAGGAGGAAGAGTGAATTTACAGGATTGTTGAGAATGTTTGTTTTTGGCAAGAGGCCAGAAAGATTTTCAGTAGGAGAACCTAGGAGGTTAGCGCTCGATGAAAGCCCGCTTTGCTCGTCGCAGAGTATCCCTGCAACGATTTCTAGCTGAATGAAATTAAGCAGAGTGATAGGAGAACGAGAATTTTCCACTCCCGATGCACTTTCTCTGCCTGAATGGCCAGAGAACAAAACACAGTCAGACATTATGAGGAGAGAAAGAGTTAGTCGAAGAAGGAATGAACCTGCTCATCCGTCAACGATTACAGCTCCCCCTTTTCGGCAGAAACTGACAATCACTAGATTCCGGCTGGTCCGTTCAGTATAGTTAGCGTAAAAACGTCACTTGACTGATCGGCACGATCAAAGTGCTTAGAAAAACGCGTGGGGCAGGATGGAGCTGTTGGAGAGAAGGTATTAAAATTAGAGATATAAGGTTGTGGTCAGATTACCAATAGGAGAAGTGTTGTATTTATAGAGAGAATAGTGGTGTATCAAGAGTGTTCAAGAATTAGTTGGGACGATCCGGAATGTGTGTGGGTTCTTTAATTGGTTGCTCCAGATCATTGAGAATGCTGAATGATTCAGCCTCCTCCCCACCTAAATAGTATGAGAGGACCCTAACCATTCAGTGTTGTGTACATTAAATCCCCCAAATGAGGACCCTCAGTATTTGGATGGAAAGATATAACAGTCTCGTGAGAAGTAGTAGAATGTTATTCAAGAAAGCGGGAAGCTTCCCTGTTCTGTTGAGAGAACAGTACTTAGAAGCTAAAATTATTATAGTAGAAGGAAGAAAAGATTTCTGTTGTATATAAGTTAGGAGATTCGAGATTCTCTAGACGTGTACAAGTGTTTATGTTACTAATTTTCCATACTCCACCCTTTGGGCAGGAAGTATGAAATAAGTTATGGTTGGTATATTAAAAAGAAGTTAGAGGATGAATTCTAGCCATCTAGGGTCTAAAAAAGGAGCAAAAAAGGTTAGGGTTAGAGTTAGAGAGGTAGTATTCCACGGATGTAGAGTTAGATTGCAAGCAATGGATGTTAGTAAAGTCGATAGTAAGCCCGCTCCTGTGCAAATCTGCCATCATACATGCAGATACAACCAACCACAAACAAAAACCACAGGCAAAAACAAACAGACAAAAAAACAAAAAAACAAAAACCGAACGTGAATCAGGTTAAAATTATACACACACTAAAACCTAAATTTAAAACCATGAAAGTTAAAACTCTAAAATCGTATATACAGTAAATATGTAAAATATGAAAAATCTTAAAGTTAAAAACACTCACGCACGAACAAAAGAGAGAGAGAAAAAGTAAAAATAAAAATAAGCTCTAAATTACCCAAACGAGCATAAAAGATAAAACCATATATTACATAAAATGTTTAAAAAAAAGAAAACAAATAATAGAGAACAAACTAAAACAGCTTAAAATTTAGTATGGCAAAATTTTCCGTTGAAATCCTCATCGACCGCAAATATTAAACACTAAAACACTTCGCAAAGAATTAAAACAAAAATACCAAAACAGTACCAGGGACATCCAAATTAAAACTTACAACTTAATTAAAAGTTACAAGGCATTTTTAAGCAAAGCGTTGAAGGGTAGTCGATTGTGAGAAGTATGAGAACAAATTGTTAATCAGAATTCAAAATATAAAGATAGGCGTGTTGAGTACTCTCAAGAGCTGCGTGAATGATTTAAAAAT
>JABUQX010017028.1:32500-37500 GCA_015478945.1 Trachelipus rathkii | reverse complement strand
TATATATATATATATATAATATGCCTAGAAACTATATATATATATATATATATATATATATATATATAATTAGTGAAGTAGGGGTAAACTACCGCTAAACTGACCTTTTTACCCTATAGATCTCTTGCCCCACCTGACTTTACTGAATTTTTACCATTTTTTACGAATTTTGCTACTTTTTTAACGTTTTGCCAGATTTGTCGCTAAATCTGGCAACCTAATCCGTTAAATTTGACCTTTTTTAGCATTTTTTGACACTTTTTAGCATTTTTAGCTACTTTTTTTAGCATTCTGTCCATAATTCAGGTCAAGATCCCCAACTCCGGAGGATTTTGGGGATTTTTCCCATTGTCAGCCCTGCACGTCGAAGGCAAAGACTTGAAAACCACTTACGGAGATTTTGGAAATTCCAGTCATGTCGGCAGCTGACTTGGAAATTTCCATGATTTCATTAGATTTTGACGTTTGATACGTCAAACCTAGGGTTTTTAAGGTCGGTGAGACCGAATTTAAGGTCTGGAAGACCGTTTTTGGAGTTTTAGCTCCCCAAAAGGGGGGCAAAGGGGGCTTTTTGGTTCCTAGAAGGTTTTAAATGATCGATAGATCATTTTTGATATTTCAATCGATTTATCGTGATCGATTACCCCTATATCGATGTTTAAATCGTCTTTCTACGTGCTCTGGTTGGTTTTTTACATTAAAAAATATAATCGAAAGAAAATAATTACTATAATTAACATTCGATTAATCGTTGTAGTAATAGAACCACTTCCGCGACCACTTCTTTCGCTAGGAAGGAATAGAGCTATCGCTTTCAAACTTGGTATATGGTTATTGTGTGTGATAAACTGATCATAGGCGAGTTTTGGTGACCGTAGGTCACCCCTAAGGGGGTGCTAACCCCTTAGCGCCAAGGTCAAATTCGTCCTGAAAACCATGTTAGGCTTAACGTATCGGAGTGAAATTTGGATGTGAGCTATATGATGACGTAATCTCGTCTACGACGAGATTACGTCCCTCTGCGTCCCCCCGTAAGGGTGGACGCTGCCCCCTCTAAAAATTAAAATGATCGTAGAAGACTGAAACTTGGTGACAGGGTAGAGGAGTCGGAGTCGGAGACGGAGTTGGAGTTGGATTCGGCTTCGGAGTCCAGGGACCCCCCCGGAGGGGGGGTCCCCAGTTGAAAAAAAGAAGCACAGAGTACAAAACAGAGGTCGAAGGAGGAATGAAGAAGGATGAAAGATGAATAAGGAGGGAAAGAATGAAGAAGGAATCTGACTCAGAGGAGTAGGAGTTGACAGATGCACCGGTGCTGGCTCCGGTGCGGTGCCGAGTTATTAAATATTTGTGTAATGATACAATATTGGTGTCTTTATATATGTTATTGGGTCTGTAGATTTCGAAAATAATGGTTTCAGAACCATCAAGAAAAAAAAAAAATTAAAAATAAAATAAATAAATAAATAAAATTTCTTACACTTTTTATGTTTATAACTTACAAATTTACGTTTTTACATACCCTAAAGCAGTAAATCACTAAATCAAACCACTATCCAACCTCCCTCCTGACCATCTGTGATCTATTGATCTATTGATTAAGGTCAAATTTTTACTAAAATTTTCATGTTTTACATACCCTAAATCAGTAAATCAGTAAATCAAACCACCATCCATCCACCATTCCGCCACCCTCCTGGCCAGTTGTGATCTATTGATCTATTGATCTATTGATTCAAGTCACATTTTCGAGTATAATTTTGGATAAACATAACATATTTATTATTTTAATTTTTATTTTTTATTTTTTATCTAAATTTATTTTTTATTTTTTTTATTTGCTATTTTTAATTTTAATTTTTTTTTTTATTTAAATTTATTTTCTAATTTTTTTTTTTTGTTAAGTTTTATTTTGCATTTATACTTTGTTTAATTTTTTATTTATTTTAATTTTTTAATTTTTTTAATTTTTTATTTTTCTTTTTTAGTTTTATTTTGCATTTATACTTTGTTTAATTTTTTTATTTTAATTTTTAATTTTTTTAATTTTTTTTTTTTAATTTTTTAATTTTCTAACATGGAACTTTGATAATGCTAGCAGTTTATTCGTGTGTGTGTGTGTGTGTGTGTGTGTGTGTGTGTGTGTGTGTGTGTGTGTGTGTGTGTGTGTGTCATTTATTCTTAGTTCATTACAATAGTTAGGTTAGGATATGATAAATCTTTGTTAAATGTTACTATGTTAATGTAAAATTAACATTGATATGTTAAAGATATGCTTGAAAAAGTGTGAATAGGTTACGTTTTTGTATGCTATGTTAGTTACTTTACTGTTGTTAAGTGTGGAACTTTGTTAATGTTAGCAGTTTATTCGTGCTTAAGGTATGTTAGGTTTGTCGTTGTACATTATATTTTTAGTTCAGGTGATGTTATGTTAGCTTTATTAATGTGAAAACTTTATTAGGTTAGCATATATTCCTGGGTATGTGTGTGTGTGTGTGTGTGTGTGTCATTTATTCTTAGTTCATTACAATAGTTAGGTTAGGACATGATAAATCTTTGATAAATGTTACTATCGTTTAATAATATAATATCATTACTGTTTACATAACTGATTCTGTTCTAACATGTACATATCGTCAATTGCATTGCATCTTGCAAAGATAACCCATCTTTCTAAATGTTGAAGACTGACATTTCTATTTTCAAATTTCATTTTCTTTTTATAAACGTTAACTAATATAATTTTTTTCCCTAAGTTGAAACATACATATATTGTTTACTATTTTTTTATAATTTTTTATTTTACATTTATACTTTGTGTTTAATTTTATTATTTTAATTTTTATTTTTTATTTTTTATTTAAATTTATTTTTTATTTTTTTTATTTGCTATTTTTCATTTTTATTTTTTTATTTTTTATTTAAATTTATTTTTCTAACTTTTTTTTTTTTGTTAAGTTTTATTTTGCATTTATACTTTGTTTAATTTTTTATTTATTTTAATTTTTAATTTTTAATTTTTATTTTTTAATTTTCTTTCAATAACTTCTGTTTCCATTTTTAGTTTATTTTAATTTTTTTTTATTTTAATTTTTTATTTTTTTATTTTTAAATTTTTAATTTTCTAACATGGGAACTTTGATAATGCTAGCAGTTTATTCGTGTGTGTGTGTGTGTGTGTGTGTGTGTGTGTGTGTGTGTGTGTGTGTGTGTGTGTGTGTGTGTGTGTGTGTGTGTGTGTGTGTGTGTGATTTATTCTTAGTTCATTACAATAGTTAGGTTAGGATATGATAAATCTTTGATAAATGTTACTATGTTAATGTAAAATTAACATTGATATGTTAAAGATATGCATGAAAAAGTGTGAGTAGGCTACGTTTTTGTATGCTATGTTAGTTACTTTACTGTTGCTAAGTGTGGAACTTTGTTAATGTTAGCAGTTTATTCGTGCTTAAGGTATGTTAGGTTTGTCGTTGTACTTTATATTTTTAGTTCAGGTTATACTATGTTAGCGTTATTAGTGTGAAAACTTTGTTACGTTAGCATATACTCGTTGATCAGTGTATAAAGAACTTGATTTTATGTTATGTTTATCCAAAATTATACTCGAAAATGTGACTTGAATCAATAGATCAATAGATCAATAGATCACAACTGGCCAGGAGGGTGGCGGAATGGTGGATGGATGGTGGTTTGATTTACTGATTTACTGATTTAGGGTATGTAAAACATGAAAATTTTAGTAAAAATTTGACCTTAATCAATAGATCAATAGATCAATAGATCATAATTGGACAGGAGGGTGGCTGGATGGTGGTTTGATTTACTGATTTACTGCTTTAGGATTAAAAAAGAATAAGAAATTTTATTTATTTATTTATTTATTTATTTATTTATTTATTTATTTTTATTTTTTCTTGATGGTTCTGAAACCATTATTTTCGAAATCTACAGACCCTATAACCTATATAAAGACACCAATATTGAATCATTACACAAAAATTTAATAACTCGGCACCGCACCGGCTCCAGCACCGCTGCCACTATCAACTCTGAATCCTTCTCAGACTCCTCCTTCCTCATTCTTCTTCCTTCTTCCTTCCTCCTTCTTCTTCCTTCCTCATTCTTCCTTTCTTCTTCTTCTTCTTCCTCTGTTTTGCATGCCATGCATTTCTTCTTTTTTTCAACTAGGGACCGCCCTCAGAGTCCCTGAATCAGGCAGATCAACTCCAGCTCCGTCTCCGACTCCCGACTCCTCCTACCCTGTCCGCAGAAGTTTCAATTTCTACGATCATTTTAGTTTTGGGGGCGCGTCCGCATTACGGGGGGATGCAGAGGAACGTAATCGTCTACGACGAGATTACGTCATCATATAGCTCACATCCAAATTTCACTTCGATACGTTAAGCCTAACATGGTTTTAAGGTTGAATTTGACCTTGGCGCTAAGGGGTTAGCACCCCCTTAGGGGTGACCTAGGGTCACCAAAACTCGCCTATGATCAGTTTATCACACACAATAACCATATACCAAGTTTGAAAGCGATAGCTCTATTCCTTCCTAGCGAAAGAAGTGGTCGCGGAAGTTGTTCTATTACTACAACGATTGATCGAATGTTAATTATAGTAATTATTTTCTTTCGATTATATTTTTTAATGTAAAAAACCAACCAGAGCACGTAGAAAGACGATTTAAACATCGATATAGGGGTAATCGATCACGATAAATCGATTGGAATCATCAAAAATGATCTATCGATCATTTAAAACCTTCAGGAACCAAAAAGCCCCTTTTGGGGCTCCGCCCCCCTTTTGGGGGACTAAACCTCCAAAAACGGTCTTCCAGACCTTAAATTCGGTCTTACCGACCTTAAAAACCCTAGGTTTGACGTATCAAACGTCAAAATCTAATGAAATCATGGAAATTTCCAAGTCAGCTGCCGATATGACTGGAATTTCCAAAATCTCCGTAAGTGGTTTTCAAGTCTTTGCCTTCGACGAGCAG
>JABUQX010017028.1:27500-30000 GCA_015478945.1 Trachelipus rathkii | reverse complement strand
TTGGCCCCTCTCCCCGAAGTCAATCCATCATAATTAATAAATAAGAATAATAATTCAGAAGCCGCATGGGCCCTATCTAGACTAATCTGATCAACCCTTAATAATTAATAATTAAAAATAATAAATAAGAAGCTGCATGAACCCTCTAGAATGTCAGTTAACCCATAATATATAAGAACAATACTTAAGAAGCTGCATGGTCCTATTTAGACTGTCCCAGTCAACCAATAAAAATTAATAATTAAGAAGCCGCATTGGCCACTCTAGAATGTCCCAGTCAACCCATAATAAATAAGAATAATACTTAAGAAGACGTATGGGCCTATCTAGACTGTCCCAGTCAACCAATAATAATTAATAATTAAAAATAATTAAGAAGCCGCATTGACACCTCTAGAATGTCCCAGTCAACTCATTATGAATAGAATAATACTTAAGAAACAACATGGTCCTTTTAAACTTTCCCAGTCAGCTAAATTAATAATTAAGAAGCCGCATTGGCCCCTCTTAAATGTCCCAGTCAACCCATAATAAATAATAAATATTATACTTAAGAAGCAGCATGGGCCTATCTAGACTGTCCCAATCAACCAATAATAATTAATAATTAAAAATAATAATTAAGAAGCCACATTGATCCCTCTAGAATGTCCCAGTCAACTCAAAATAAATAACAATAATACTTAAGAAGCCGCATGGTCCTTTTTAGACTTTCCCAGTAAACCAATAAGAATTAATAATTGAGAAGCCGCATTGTCCCCTCTAGAATGTCCCAGTCAACCCATAAAAATTTAGAATTAAGAATAATTTTTAATAATAATTAATGTAATTAATGAATAGTATTTATAATTAAGAAGCCACATGGGCCTACCTAGACTGTCCCAGTCAACCAACAAAAATTAATAAATAAGAATAATAATTCAGAAGCCGCATGGGCCTATCTAGACTGTCCCAGTCAACCCATAATTAATAATTAAGAATAAATTATTCTTAATTATTAATTATTATGGGTTGACTGGGACAGTCTAGATAGGCCCATGCGGCTTCTGAATTATTATTATTATGGATTGACTAGGACATTCTAGAAAGGGCCAATGCATTTTAATTATTATTCTTGAGTATTAATTATTGTTGATTTGACTGGGACAGTCAAACCCATTGGCTACTTAATTTTAGATAGATATACATTAATTATTATTATTAAAAATTATTCCTAATTCTTAATTTTTATGGGTTGACCGGGACATTCTAGAGGGGCCAATGCGGCTTCTCAATTATTAATTTTTATTGGTCGACTGGGACAGTCTAAAAAGGACCATGCGGCTTCTTAAGTATTCTTATTTATAATGAGTTGACTGGGACATTCTAGAAGGATCAATGTGGCTTAATTATTATTTTTAATTATTAATTATTATTGGTTGACTGGGACAGTCTAGATAGGCCCATACGGCTTCTTAAGTATTATTCTTATTTATTATTTATTATGGGTTGACTGGGACATTCTAGAGGGGCCAATGCTGCTTCTTAATTATTAATTTTTATTGGTTGACTGGGACAATCTAAAAAGGACCATGCGGCTTCTTGCATTATTCTTATTTATTATGGGTTGACTGGGACATTCTAGAGAGGTCAATGCAGCTTCCTAATTATTATTCTGAATAATAATTAAGAAGCTGCATTAACCTCTCTATAAATAAGAATAACTTAAGAAGCCGCATGGTCCTTTTTAGACTGTCCCAGTCAACAAATAAAAATTAATAATTAAGAAGCCACATTGGCCCCTCTAGAATGTCCCAGTCAATCCATAATAAATAATAAATAAGAATAATACTTAAGAAGCAGCATAGGCCTATCTAGACTGTAACAGTCAACCAATAATAATATATAATTAATAATTAAAAATAATAATTAAGAAACCGCATTGACGACTCTAAAATGTTCCAGTCAACTAATAATAAATAAGAATAATATTTAAGAAGCCGCATGGTCCTTTTTAGACTGTCCCAGTCAACCAATAAAAATTAATAATTAAACCGCATTGACCCCTCTAGAATGTCCCAGTCATAAAATATCAAATAATAAATAAGAATAATACTTAAGAAGCCTCATGGGCCTATCTAGACTGTCCCAGTCAACCAATAATAATTAATAATAAAAATAATATTTAAGAAGCCGCATTGACCCCTCTAGAATGTCCCAGTCAACTCATAATAAATAAGAATAATACTTGAGAAGCCACATGGTCCTTTTTAGACTGTCCCAGTCAACCAATAAAAATTAATAATTAAGAAGCTGCATTGGCCCCTCTAGAATGTCCCAGTCAAGCCATAATAAATAATATTTAAGAAGCCGCATGGGCCTATCTAGACAACTTCACTCCTATTCTTATCCTCAAAGCCAAAAATCTACCTCCTCGTTGCTTTACGTTGCGCCCTCTTCAGCATATCTGTCTTTTTTAATAAGGGTGCTAAAATTGTAGACAATATTCAAATACTGGCCT
>JABUQX010017027.1:0-23264 GCA_015478945.1 Trachelipus rathkii | reverse complement strand
CTTGAATGCAATTTATTTGAACAGATGGATTACCTTTTAAGTGCTGTTTTAAATATGCAAATTTTTCTTGATTTGACAATCCTAAATTATCATAAATATTAGTAAAAGATACCTTAAAATTTTTAAATTGAGAGGCATCACCTTCAAATGGCAAGATCTTTATTTCTGCTATTTTAACCTTAGCTTTATGAGCTGTATTTGAAGCAGAAATATTTTGAGAAACATTTGTAGTCAATAATTAATGGTAGTATAATAATACTCATTATTAGACTCTAAAGCCTCAAGTCTTTCAGTCGTAAATTCTTCACAAGCTACAAAGGAATCTGTGATACTCTCATTAAGAGATTTCAAGAGTCTCATTTATTGACTTTCGTTCAATGTTAAACAATTATTTATTTATCCTCATTGAGAGTTTTTGAATTTATTTAAAGTTTTAGTAACAGCGGACCTTTTACCACCCCGCTTTCTTGTTAGCTTAATTACATTTCGTAATTCTTCTGAAGGGCCAGAAGATTAAGCAAACCCTTCTATATCAGAGCTATTTATGTCTAAATGCTCCATTTTCACACTTGTGACAACCTAAGCCTATAATACATAGGCCTTTCAAATATGAACCTTAGCCTACTTGATTTAAAAAAAATTACTTAAAATAATATATACCTTAATATATATATATATAGTTTACAAAAAAATTTAAATTTAGGCATTTTAAATAGCCTACTTTTTATGTACAGACCATCCGGTTTTAACCAGTATGGAAGTCCACAAAGCCTATTACGTTATTAGGTAGGCCTATAACACGATAGTTAGGCTCCAAAAATTCAATTAAAGTTTACTTAAATATCTAATTTTACAGCCCTAATACATATAGCCTATTTGGGCAAAAGTAGTAAGGCTTACGCCTAAAAAGAATAGGCCCAAACAGTATTGCTACACTTCAGGACTATTTTTACTTAAATACCTTTCAGTATTATTTACACACTTAATTTTTATTGTAATACATAAAAAAAAAATTTAATATATCACAATATTATTTGTTAATTAATTAAGTAAACGTTACTTTAAAACAGACCTACAATAGTAAGTTTTTCGTTAAATCGTCAGTCCGTTCAAGTATATAAACAAGATTTGTAGTCTTTGCGTCGCCACTCGTAATTCGTAAATTAGTCGAGAATTTAACCACTTAGTAACTTTCTAAGCTAACCTATCCCTAATTATGAAATAGTAACCTCCAATATTTAGTTTCAATTTTAGAACACCATTTTTTTAATGAAGAGTTTTGAAATTTTAAAATTTTATGGAATTATTTTCACTAAGAAGAAAGACATAAACTCCAGTACCAAACCTTTACCTCACAGGGGGCACCATTCATTATAGAAAATTATTTCATATCGTACCTCACAGGGGGCACCATTCATTATAGAAAATTATTTCATATCGTACCTCACAGGGGGTACCATTCATTATAGAAAATTATTTTTTTAAGCAAATGATGTTAGATATTTACTTTTAAATTAATTTAAACCTCACTTATGGGGAGTAAAGGAGCAAAAAATATTATTAAAGATAAAACAATATGCCAAGCAAACTTCTCTTACCTTCAAAAAAACGGGAGCTATTACAAGTAATACGCTGAAGCATCAGTTTAAGCCCTATGGCAAGTTACTTCAATCGGATGAGGAGGGATCCCTCTTTGAAGAAAAATTAATCATCCAGGATATTGAAGTACGGAAATATAACCCAACACGGAGAGTCACTGCTTTCATAAAAAAAATTACTTAAGGCGTAGCTAGACAAAACAAAAATTGAAAAAATTACTTAAGGCGTAGCCAGACCAGAGATGTTCCAAACTTTTTTCTTTTCTCTCTCAAAATGAATTGAGATTTTTTAGATGGTTGTGCTTTTTCCCTTTTTGCATCAGGCTAGAGCATTTTGCAGAGGCATATTTTATAGCTCAATTTATGAATTTTAAAGTTAGATTTATAGTTAGATTTTTTTTAATTTTTAGATTTATATTATAGGTTTGGGACTGGATTCCAATTTGAGAATGATTTAGTGAATTTAATTTAGATACCATCCAAAATTTCAACACCCTCCCGACCTCTCCGAACCTACGTTTATTTGCGTTATATTGAGAATTTTGTAAAAAGAGAGTGTAATGTATAATAGAGTTGAGGATTTGTGTGAATTTAATTAAGGAGTGCCTACTGTATACCTATAGACACTCTTGGGTAGGAGAATGTGATGGTCAGAGCGATTGGGAGAACCATTGAGTGCTAGAATGCAATAACATGATACCAAACATTCCATATGTCTGATGAAGGTAATCTTATTGTTTCAGACAGAGCTACACCCTCCTCAATAATGCCCTCACGGACACACACACTCACAACACACTCACAAACACACTACACAACACACACACACCACGACACACACACACACAACATATATATATAATTATATATATATTATAAATATATATATATATATATATAATATATATATATATATATATATAATATATATATACATATATAAATATATATAATATATATTAATAGATATATTATATATATATATATTATTATAATAATATATATAATATTATATAATATTATATATTATATATATCATATATATATACATAATATTATATATTATAATATATTATATATATATAATATATATATAATATTATATATATATATTATATATATATATATATATACATATATATAATATATATATTATATATATATATAATATATATATATATATATATATATATATATATATATATATATATATATATATATATATATATATATATATATATATATATATATATATATATTATTTTATATAAATATATATATATATATATATTATTGTCTGTCATAAAACTACCCTTGAATATCATTGTCAGAAAGGGATTACATTTTTCTCAGATCATCAACTGTCACTTTTGATTCTACATCAGAACACTCTAAAATTGCAGATTGACTAAAAGAAGAGGTGGATAATCAGAACTCTGAAGGCTAGTATCACTTGAACAATATGATGCACTTGAATGTTCACATCTAAAGTTTTCAGAACAATGAAGTAGAGCCTGGCTAGTTTGGACTCTTTAGTCTATCACTTGATTAGTCTAATGCATTTGTGTCCACTCGTGACGATTTTAAAATACGCAAATCGTGAAACCTTTTTAAGCAATTTATCTTGTTTCTTTCTCATTTCTTTTTTTCCAATGCTACATACGTTTCACTAAGTTGCTGTCTTCTATCAATTGTACAGTTTTAAAGTGATATGTAATCTAAATGCCTAAATTACTGCATATAAGAAGCTCGAAAACAAAACTCAGCATAATACAAACAGTAAATGTTTACACTTGCTAACTTTACGCTATTGTTTACGGAAACTCGTTTTCGAATGTTGTTATATTTCGTACTTTTACCTGCAATTCGCACATTGAAAACGAAGAATTTTTATTTAAAAGATAATTCATAATTAATATTGAAATTTGATATAAACAAAATATTTGAAAGAATGACCAATGAAAGTAAATCAATTCATCTTTTTTATCTATTTCAGCCCCGCCTAATAATAATTTTGAATTAAAAAGCTTATTTTAAAAAGACTTTTTTTTCAATTCTACGTCATGTTTCATATATTTCTCATCATTGCTTGATTGTAAATATTTGCCAGCCAAAAAAATTTCTGTGAGGGGATGTACTCCTTTCTTCCCCTACTTACCCCAATGATATGCTGTTGTGAGCTTTAAGGATTAAAAAATGATATATAAGTACAATTGTGTATCTACATTAGCCTTACCTGAATTTGTTGTTTTCAAAGAATTTTTTGCTCTTTGAATAAGATCTTGTTAGTCCTTAGATAACCAGCCTTTTGGCTTTTGTAACCTAGCACTTAAAATCTTAGTTAGGGTAAATTTGATTGGTGAGAAGGTAAAGAGAATAGAGATAGATTGATAGTAAAAATATTTGAAAAGAAATGAAGAAATTTACCTCTATTACCCTTTTTACATTTTGATTATATAAATTTGATTTCACAAGCACGACTAACTAGGACGGTTTTGATTTTGAACTGTTTATAGTGACTTTTTGGCGTTTAGGAATTCTGTGTAATTATACCAATAATGGCCGAAAGTACAAATTTCCACTAAATAATATTATAAGTGATTACTTATTGACTTTTTTATACTCCATCCTATACGTACTAAATAAAAATAAAAATAGAAAGAGACATAAGCGAAAAGTTATTAAAAGGTTTATTCCTAAAATAAACTAATAAAACAAGCAAAATAGAAGATATAGATGTGGAAGTATATAATAGTTTTTTATATCCCAAAATAGTTGCAATGAAAACCAATGCAAATTAAAAGAAATTAAATTTTTTACAAATCAGATAAATTCCGGCGAAAGAATTCTTGACACTTGACAGCAGCCTGTCAAGAGGTCTTTCTTTTGACTGAATTAGCTGAGAAATTTGATCTGTTGGAGAGTCAAGTTGAGAGGTGAATTATACCTGAAGTGAAGGTGTTCATCTACAATAAGCAGTATCACTATTACTGTGAATAATTGAATTGAATTTGAGGATCAACTTGATCTGTTTAAATTTCATTGTTTTACCATCTGAATTGGAGGAGATTCACTGCGATTGCCAGCATCAGTTTCTCCACTGGAGACAGAAGAGGTAATAGATAACTCCAATGGGTAGAGGATGACAAATAGAATAGTGACAGGTTTGTCCACTCCCCTTTTTTAATAACACACCGATCTTAGCGTCATCACAACAATGACTTCCAGAAACTCTACCCAAAAAGCAGAAGGTCTAGGTTTGCTTACGTTGTGTGTATCAGAAACTAATATCTCCAACCTTAATTCTGTTGGTCCACTCTGACTGATAGAGACTCTCTACTAGTTCTGCGCAAATTTAATAGGTAAGACTCGTACCATAATCCCCTGAAAGTCTCCAAAACTCTTCCTTGAGCAGTTAGAGTAATGGCTAAGTCTTGTTGTGAGGGAGGAAGTTTTTTCCATATGGGGGTGGAAACTTCATGAATATGAGGTTTGAATTGCCATAAGGCTTCAAAAAGGAATTTGGAGCAATAACTTCCAAATCATTATCTGATGACTTATAGGTTAAAGGTCTTGAATATAACATTGGTGATATTTAAAATACTTGTTAACAGTTGAAAGTAGTTAAGGTTGCTTTACCTTATAGTTTTTTATAAGAGACATCCCTTAACTTATTCGTATCATCTCTTCGCCAAAACTGATTCCACCCAACTGAATAGATCTGGAATCTTGTAATGTTGATTTATGATACGCATAGTTACGCGAGAACATATGGGAAGACAAAGATCTAAAGCTTATATTTCCACCTTGTTGAAATTCCTGGCATTATCAGAGTACAAATTGGACGGTATGTCATATAAATTTGTGAAACGTTGGAATGAAAGTAAAAAGGATATCAGTGGAGCTATCGAAGGACATCAAACATGAATAAGCTCAATATAAAGGCATGTGCTAAATTAATAGATACATTTTTTTGAAATTCCTTATCATTTAATCCTTACAACGAGATGCCCTGTAAAGATCCACGCCAGTATGCTCAAAAGGGACGCACAAAATTAATTCTATGATGAGGAGATTAGTCATTTTTTGGATATTTAAAGGCTATACTGTTAAATTTTTTGCATATCTATACAGTCTGACAAAACATTCTTTACAGCCTGCCTGGCCTTGGTAATCCAGAAGCAATGAGCTGAAAATTGATAGTGGTTTGAACACCCAAGTGTTGACATCTTGAATGAAAGTCTCTTATGATCAATCTAGTGAGAATGATGATCCTTGCCAAGAAGAATTGGATTTATTTCACATCATCATTATATAAAGGTGGTGTCTTGGCAATTCTCCTTTGGATCGGATGAGGCCTTTATCTATAAGAATAAATTAAGTTGATTAACCAGCAGTGGATTCATCCTTTTTAGGATTTTGGAGAAAAATAATATCTCCTTAGAAAAAACAATGTCCTGCATTATCTTCAACCAATAGAGTTGGGCTTTCTGATCACAATCTTAATCCAGCCCTTAGATTTCAAATGATTTGAAATTTTTGAAGAAACTTTTATAAAAGCCTATGCACCCTTGAGTAATCTTTAAATGGTAACAAAGACTGAAAGGAAACAACCACAGATGTGTAACACTTAAAGTCTTTTCCTTATTGGCTTCAACAAACATTTAAGTTTACTAATAGGCCATTGAAATTGATCTTGAAGAATCCAAGAAGGACCCTTTACAGCCATAATGGCAATTTGAAAGAACAAGTAGAGTTGTAACACCTCTGTATCAGATCTCTGGGTTGTCAGCAGTATGATGTAAGCATAAAGAAATGGATACTTTGTACTCTTGCTCAACTTGATGTTTTGATTTGATAAATTTCTTGGAGCATATATTTAAAAAAATATTTTTATTTTTTGCTCTTCCAGATAGGACGCCATGAAAGGACAATTTGAGCATCTTACAAACACCTTTATGTTTTTGAACTGAATATATGAAATTCTGATATAGTGATTTTATACATTTGAGAAAAATAGAACACAGGACATTCACTCTAAAGAGGCAAAGGCCCTAGATTTGAGAGCGGCACCTTGCCTTTGAGAATATTAAATTTAGAACCTTGACCTATACTATAAACTTTCAAAAACCATAACAAGAGGAAGAAGCATCACAAAATACAAATAAAGAGTTTGAGGTAGATGAGAAAGAACCTTTCAATGTCAATATAATGTAATTATTTAAATTCTGCACATTAGAGAAGACCAGGATACTAAAACATCGGCAAGGACCTTTTCATCCCAATGAAGACCAAATTGCCATAATTTCCTAATTAATAACCGACTCTTAAAGTTACGGGTAAAAAAATAATTTAAAGATCAAAACCTTTGACACAGCTGATAACAACCATCTTTTGATTGCATCAGCATTAATGAAAATGTTTGATAGTTTTAACTTATCTGTAAGAGGATTAAAATGATATCCAAGAACCTTATCCTCTGATTCCTGATGTTGAACTATTCTACCCTCCTCTTCCATAATAGCTCTTAATTGAGCATTATTAGAGTCCCAACTTCTAAGATGAAACCACGATCTTCCATTCTTTTGTTCATAATAAAGTTCTTTTAAATGTTGTAGATCATTGCCACTAATAATTAAATTATCAACAAAAAAATTATTTAAAAGAATCTGAGTACATGCATCATCCTCATAAGACTGAGCATGATGCTTAATGATATAATTGAGGATGAAAAGTGAGGATGTGAAAACCAAAAACAATGGTTGAGTATCGATAAGCCTTAAATTGACCATTACTTTTCCAAAAAAAAGCAAAAGCGGTTGCGGTCTTCAATAGATTTTAACTTATCTGAAGGAAGCTTGTTTTATAGTCCGATAGGCATAACAAACTGATTATTTGAACCCGGAGTAAATTTCCTAAAATAGGAAGACATAGATCTGGTCCAGTATAGGCTGCCTCAAGAGATGGTAAAGATTTAGTTTTAAGAGAACAGTTAAACACAGGCCTGACCCTTTGTTGATACTTTGTTCATCAGTTTGATAACAGTCTGTGAGGAAACCCAATATATTGAATTTTTATACTCAGAGCGGAGATACTTTGAACTCTTCAATAATACCATCAGCTAATTGTTGGCTGAAAACATCATCATAGGCTTAAAACTAAATCTTTACTCTAAATCTTCATGAACGTCTATAAGCACTGGCAAGAGCAATGTATATAGTTGATGGCAAGAGGGAAGTTTATCTTCAATCCATGAAGATCTATATGATATTTCCATCTTTGAACTCTTTACTACCTTTGAATATTTCAATCTGATTCCACATTCATCTTCAGATTTTATTATATTGATAACCTTACTATACCTAAGGACTTCTAATTTGACATGTTTTCTAATTCCTGCTCTACCTCTGAATTACTTAGGATATGGCTTAAAGTATAAAATAAGAATGTTACAGGGTTTAAGACTGCGTTAACCAAAGTATGGTTAACCTGCAAGTGATTTTGATTTTGATTTTGGTTTTGATTATGATTTTGAACAACTGATGTTGGATTTGAAACTCTTATTTGATTATTGTTTATAAAATTAGTAATATTTCCAATGGAATAATAGAACCATCTCTTAACTTAAAAGCAGGACCCAACTCAATTAATTTAATCAATTCTAGTTGAGGGAAATACACTATTAAATTCAATGCCAATTAAGGCATCCAAATCGAAAAAATGAAGTTATTAGACTCTTTATAGCAGAGGGTTGCACTGGGCAAGATTTATTTTTAAATAATTAGAGCCTGATCTACGAACTTAATCTCATAACTTAACTGAAGATCCTCATCAACCAAAAGAGGAAGGTGAAACAAGAACTGGGTCCATAGTATACATTTCAAGAACAGTCGTCTTCAAACTGCGGGTTGGTACACGCATAAATAGTTTTATTTATTATTTCGTCAATATATTAGTTGCACCTATAGTTGCTTTCATACTAAGAAATAAAAATTGAAGATTATATACCTCAACTCATACAATAACTGCTAAGCGGAGGATTGAACTATGAGAAAGAAAAGAACTAAACATATCGTCAATCCTTTATATCTATCTACATTCAAAAGTAACATTGATAATTTAATTAACTTCAACTTTCACATACTGTACTATGGAAATAAAAAATTTGCATTATTTTAAGAGTTTTAAGTTGGAACAGCCACTCCTTATCCCTCACTGGAGGAAAATGACTAAAATATTAAGCCTAAAACATATTACAAATAGAGAGAGAAGTTGTAAAAGAAAATAATAATGACTTTCATTGATAAAGAGGATATACAGTATTCATATAAAGGTTTTAAAATTCAGCCAAAAATAGACTTCAATGCATTGTATTCAAAAGCCTAGGGAATAATTACTGAGAAAATCAAAAACTTTTTATATGCAAGTCTATTAAGGAGTAAATAGAGATGTAATATTGAGGTAGCAATTATGTAATGAAAACACTTCAATTTTTAATAAGTATAAGATGAAAGAGAAAAACGATTATTATTATTATTATTATTATTATTATATATATATATATATATATATATATATATAATATATATATATGTGTGTCACATCAGTATGATTGTGTTGTGTCTTGTGTGTGTGGGGAGCGAGGTGGAGAGAGAGAGGAGAGATCGAGCAGTGTGTATTGGCGTGTGTCGCGCGCGGACGCATCTCGCTAAGTATGTAATAACACTTATTAATTGTGTGTTAGATTATCATATTTCATATATTTTATTATAATATATATTATATATATATATATATATATATAATTATATTAATTAGTATATTAATTTAAATTTATTTATAAATATATATTATAATATTAAAATTATATTATAGATATAATATATTATAATTATATTATATTATTATTAATTATATTTTATTTAATTATATTTATTATTATATTTCTATTTATATATTATTTATTATTATTAATATAATGAATTATTATTTAATTTTAATTTATATATATAATTATTATATATTATATATAATAGTGATAGTGATATGGTGGCAAAGTAATAATTATATATATTAACTAATATATAATATTAATATATATATATATATTAATTAATATATGTATATTAATAATATATATACTATATATTCCTGCATTAACAGCTCACACTCAAACATGTTGAGAGAAATCCCTACTAAGCGGCCTCTTCCTATAAATTATTAGTCACTCCACCTGCGATAGCAGTAGGAATATGATGGAGAAGATTCATTAAATCGCTGCCTACCTGTCAACGCTGCATTGAGAGTTACCTCACACTCAAATAGTACGCGAAAAGAACCTGCGATTCAATACAACCAAGACTGCTGTTAGTGCAACTCATTACATGCGATAACTGTTTCAACCAGGCCGATCACCAAGCTCAAAGTTCCTGTCACCCAACCACCAAGCTCGCAAGAGCGTTCAAGCCTAGAACCTCGTGTCCTCTGATCTCCCGATGAGTTGCGAAACCCAAGCTAAATTGCATGGTATGTCTCCTAATTCTGGCTCTCAACCATTGCTCTACTGCCTAAATGCATGTCTGAGATTAACAAAAGACTAGCACCAAGCCGGAGTCTTTCCATAAAATATAAAGCATCTGCAATTCCAAGCGGGACACATTATCTACGTTGTAAAATGTATATTGAAATGTGAAGGATGCTGCCGACTGACTAATGTATCATAAGAAGAGGATTACATTCAATATACCATTTTCCTAAAAACCTCTTTCTACTCCGGAGAGCTGTTTTTACATCCATCCAAAAATACAAAATACATTGGTATACTTCGTTCGTTGTTTCATAGTGCATCGTATTTGCTCCCATCTCTTACTTATACGGAAACATAGTCACTTGCATTAAACTCTTTATCACTTTTGCTAATATCATTAATCATATTACATCAGGCTTAAAAAAAGCTTAAAAATTATTATGTCCTTCCTTCTAACTAAAAACTTCTTCTTTTCTACCTTGACCTCACTTCCCACTATATACTATTAAAAAAATTGTACCTAAAAATATTACTCTCATTGCATGATATTTTACTAAAAAAATACTTTTAGACCTCCTAAATGTAAAGAAAATGTTTCTGACAGCTGGTTACCAACATACCGATGACATCTTAGTGATAATATATAGGGGAAACCATAGATTTTTCAAGAAGAAAGTACCAACACTCAATAGACTTAAGAATGACAATCATTTATTCAGCTCTACAGATACAAAAGATCCTTTATCACTTGATCATCTATTGACAATATGAAAACAGTGAAACGTTCTCGCACAAATCTCAAGAAAATTGTGGAGATCATTTTATATATTATTTACGTAGCATATAAAAAAACAACCTGTGAGATTTAAAATAGACATTGCAAAATGAATATATGAAGTCTTCAAGATACTTTCAAAAATCTCTGAAAAAACTAACCAACCAAACAATAAAGGTCTTTCTACTTTAAGCAGCTTTCAAATGTCGCTGTCCTTTGCCTTGAAGAGTTCCCCGATGGAGACGAAGCGCTATTGAGCTGTGTAATAATTTTTTATGGAAAGTTTTTAAAAGAAAAAATTTTAATATTGTAACTTATGAAAATTAAATTTATCAAGAGTGCTCTTTTATATATTTTAAATATATATTATATATATATATTATTATAACTATATATACATAATATATATTAATATAAATATATCATAATACTTACATATTATATATTATTTAATTATATATTATTATATATAGATAGCGATTATACATATTATATAGATATATCAGAGGGGATTACACTCGGCTGCGCAGTGTCAGCACGAGATAACAGTTACAGAAACTGAGGATTTTGCAAATTTCAAAATTTACGTTAAATTTTTATTTTTTGGCGAAAGTTGGTCAAAGATAATAAAAATTACTAATAATATAAAATTTATGAAAAATTGAAATGAGAAAGGTTACTCCAAATAAGCCTAATAAAGTTATTTTAATGGTCCTAAAAAGAAAGATAGAGATCCTTTGTGTCCGGTTTGTGGCTCACTTGTGGTGAAAGACGTCACTACAGTCTGAAATTTTGACCATTACAAAAACTTATTAACAAGAAATAAAATTAATAAAATAACATCGAAAATAATAAATAACTATTGGTGCAATCTTATGAATATGAAAGTAAATGAATAACTGAATAAATAAATTTAATCTAATCAACTTAAACAAGAAAACGAATGGGAAATAGTGCATAACTTAAGTTATTTTTATAATATATACATAATTACATATATATCTATATAATAATATATAATATATTATGATATATAATATATATTATATACTTTATTATATATATATATATATAAATAGATATCATATTATTTATATATATATAGAAGTAATATATATATAATAATTATATAATACTTTATATATATATATATGATATAATCTAATATACTATACTATATACAGATATATATACTATATATATATATTAGAAGAGGAGAGAGAGAGAGGGAGAGGCCCGAGCAGTAAAAGAGAAAACGCCACTGAATTATATTTATATATATAATAATAATATTACTTATTATAACGAATATATATAATATATTATAAATATATAATATAGCTATTTATATATATAATATTATATAATAGTAAAAAGTTACTGGAGTCGCCACGATATATATATAGATATAGTATATATATAATATGATATATATAAATACTATATAATATTATATATAATAATATATATATATACTTAATAGTATTATATATTATATATTATATATATATCTATAAGTGGCGATCCAGGGGGGGCATGGGCCATGGCCCCCCCCCGAATTTTAGACACTAGCCATTTTTAAGTATATTCCGATATAACAAAATCCGAGGATTAACTTATAGTAATATAATATATATTAATATATAATATTAGCTATTAATAATATATACTTAGACAAATATTTACTATATAAAAATATAATTATTATATATATAAATTATATAAAATATACTAATATATAGTATATATAAGAAACGATTTTGTCTGGCCCCCCCCGAAAAAAACTGGATACGGCCACTGTTAGATATATAATATATATAAATATATATTAATATTATTAATAGTTATTTATATATTCAATATATAATATATTTATATAATATATATTATATATATAAATTATATACTATTTTTACATATTCAATATCCATATATATAATATATAATATAATCAGATAATATAGTATTATATGTCAGCTTCTGATTAGCACGTCATATGTCATCTAAAAACTATTAATTGTACAGTAAAACGAAAACTTGCGGAATGTGGTCTCATATTAGTCCTGGAGAATGTAAAAAAAAAAAAAAAAAAAAAATATATTCTATATATATTATATAATATATCTCAAAAACTACAATAGCTACAGCGAAAAGGGAAAATTTTTGAATCCTGGTAAAACTTCACATAGAATGTAAAAAATAAAATAATAAAAAAAAATATATGTTAATAAATTATAGTACATATGATAGACGACGCTATTAGAACCTTTATTGTCTACTCGTTAAATAAATAACTTTCTATTGAATTTGCTTTTTTTTTTTACAAAATACCAGAAAGGACGCACAGCCCTGATATCAGGGTCTCTCGGCCTTTCGGGAACTACGGGAACTAATTCCCCCCTCCGGGGAAGGCCGGAGTAACCCCCGCTCTTTTGTATTTGGTGTCGCCGGGGTTCCTCCGCCCTTCCTTCGGGGTTATGGAAACCAGTGCCCCCTCATTTCCCCGTCGCTCGAGCCCCTAGTGTCGCGTAGTATAAGCAAATTTAATAGAAAGGTTCTTTACTTTACGATAGCAGATCCCAATAAAAGTCTCCAAAATAGGGCCTTCTAATTCATATTACTATGAATTATTAAAAAAATTTTTTTTTTTATTACTCCATTTTCTTATGTCGAACTTTACCAGATTCAAAAATTATCCTTTTCGTGGTAGTTTCAGTTTGAAATATATATTTATTTTTATTTTTATTTTTCTTTCTTTTTTTTTTTTTTACAGTTCCATCACATTCGCACAGCTCTTAGCCTCAACTGGAATCCTACTGCCGATAAAGTTTTTAAAGATAGCAAAGAAGCCAATCCAACGCTCCTATATATATATATATATAGTTACTTATATTAATATTAATATAAATATATATATATATATATATATAATATTTATATAGAATATATTATATATAATATTATATATATAATTAATATAATGATATATAATAATATAATAGATATTGAGGAGTGGCCCAAAAGAATTATGGTAAGGGATAAGGGAGATATAGGTGAGGGGTAAAGAGACATTGATTGGGAGGGTAAGAGACATTATGGGGAGTATAAGTGACATTGATAGGGTGCAGGTAAAGAAAGACATTGATGGTGAAACACTATGTTTTATTGTTGGGGAGGTATAAAGGGACAGTTAAATAAAAAGAAACAAACGCATTGAACTTCTCACACGATTCTGCACTTCATTTCTCTTTGTCTAAATAATTTTCCGATTGCGTCACGGAAAACATCACCAAACTACGTGCGTACGTACGCAACTCTCCGTTTTACATGCATGTGTCTCGCACAACAATATAATATACACTTACTGCACCATACACAATTGCGCACACACACGACGCAACGCACCACACACACCACACACAAATATATACCTATATATATATACTATATATGTATTATATATATATATTATATAAATATATATATATTATATACTTTAACTATCATCCTTTCAATACACTAGCATACATATATATATTGTATATATTTATTAATTATTTATTAAATCTTTCTATTATTAGTTTTTTTATATTATTGAACATATCTATCTAAATTATAATTTTATATATATATAAATATACTTATTAATTATATATATAATATAATATATCTATATATTATATATTTTATATATATATATATATATATAATATATATTATAATATATATTATATTATTAATATAATATTTATATATATACGGTATTAATTATATAATTATATATATATAATATACTTAATATATAATATTATATATATACTATTATATAGATAATATATTTATAAATATTATATATAATTAGATATTATATAT
The DNA here is from genome assembly GCA_015478945.1 of Trachelipus rathkii. Lineage (NCBI taxonomy): Eukaryota > Metazoa > Arthropoda > Malacostraca > Isopoda > Trachelipodidae > Trachelipus > Trachelipus rathkii. The sequence goes on along the minus strand of JABUQX010017027.1, from coordinate 8,491 downwards.
ATATATATTTAATAAATATACCTCATATATATATATATAATAATATATAATATATATATATATATAGTAGTATTATATATATATATATATATCGCATCTACAATATATATCTAACTATATGATATAGATAAATATCGTTGTATAAGAGTTGACTCATGAATGAATATGAAACAAAAAACAATGTTAAAAATGTATCATACTTAGAGGGTAAATACATTAGTAAAGGCTGGATTTTCAATGTACCTGAATTAATATAACAAAAAGTAAAAAATTAAATATATTTTTTGGCTCACACGCATATTAGAAATGAGTAAGCTAGGTCTATTTGTTTCATTTTATATTTAAGGTTGGAAGTAACATTTTTAGAGCGGCATGATAATCATAATTGATTTGTATTTGATATATTTATTTTTTGATCCCTCTATACATCCCCACTCCTCCGCCGCTATGGCTCGCGGGCCCTGGTGATTTTTTAAAAATAAAAATACTCCATAAATTATAATAATAATCGAAATAAAAAAATAAAAAAGCAACAGAAAAAAAAATTCATATTAAAGTTATAATAATCAATAAGTAATAATAATAAAAATGAAAATAATAAATAATAATAATACATCAATAATCAATAATAAATAATATAATAATAATTAAAATAATAATACATAAATATTCTTGTAATCTCTAAAAAGCCTAAACTAGAATATTTATAATGTATAAAATATTTATCATAAATATTGAAAGTCATAATATATGCAAAATAACGCTAATATTGAAATTATCGGGATAAAAAAATACTCCAAATTCCCTTGTCTTGTCCAATTCGGAATTCTTTCCCCTTATAAATCGGAGTCATCCTCTTATAAATTTCACCAAATATAATATATATATTATAGTATCCTCCTAATAGAAGATAATATATTATATAATATTATATAATATAATATATATAATATTAATATTAATAATATATAATATATATTATTAATACATATATATCATTATAATATATATAATAGATATAATATAATAAAATATATATATAAATATATATATATAGTATATACTATATATACTATATATGTAATATATATATCTTAATATATAATATATATATACTAATAGTATATATATATAATATATAATATTTAGCTATTTATTAGTATATAACTATAATAAATAAGTTTTAAGTGTTTGTTATTGTTTTCTTTTATGTGTCTGTCATTTTTTTTTTTTATTTTTTTGTTTGTTCTTTCTTTTTTATTTTTTTTTTAGTTTATGTTTTTTTATTTCTTTTCTTTTTGCAGTTCGCACGATGTTGTGGTTAGGTTTGTACGATGTAGGAAGGAAAGTGTTTGCCGTGCTGGGTGTTGTGTGTAAGTGTAATGCTGCGGTCGCACCTAAATTCACGAGGCGGACAAGTCCGCGGCTTATAAAAGGAAGGGACTTTCAAGGTGACCAGAACACTAAATGCTGGGAGATAGAAATAGATTTCAATCTACAAAACGATTACGCATCTGCATTAGTAACTTTTCTGGATCCTAAACCCATTCGTTGAACACGTGTTTCACAAGGTTAAAATTTATATTATGCCTATGTGATGAAATGCTGATAAAAGCCAGAAATTTAACCCAGCCAATAAAAAGGAAAAAGATTGCAGAAACAAAACATTTACTTTTTCTGTTAAGGGTGTCCCCTTACTACTAGCGATGAAGAGTCTTGTTCAGACGTTGTCAAAGGACACTCTTGTCATTGATCGAAGTTTTAAAAGCGAAAACTCTTGGAATCGGATAAAAATCCATCGGTTTGATGACGTGATAATTGTAAAAGTTTTCACATGCTATGTAGGCAGCTCTCGGAATACTCTAGCATGCCCGTCACTAAGTAAGCTGGCGAGCCATCTTTTCAGCCGAGTGCAGATCTCATTTACGAAGAAAAGGTGGAAGCAAACTCTCCCTGTTAAAGGGCTTACAGAAAAGTCATTGGCTGTGGCTAATTTTGAGAATATTATTTCAGAGAAAATTGAAACCTTTTTTTCAAAATGGGCTTGAGGCTGGGAAAGAGATTGGTGGGTGCAAAATGAGTATGGGTCCATATCTTTCATTTCAAGATACCGTAATTAATAGTAATATAATACTTTAGTTTATTATGATGAAAATGACCTACATAATAATATTATCTACTCACTCTATATATATATACTATATAAATATATATACATAAATAAATTATATTAATCAGTAGTATAAATATACTATATTATATTAAGATTATATATATATTATATATAATACATATAATATATAATTATTGATATATATATAATAACAACGCCACAACTGAAGGTGCTTTCCGCCTGGACAGTTTGTGCGTCCGCAAACCTACATCTTTCTCTTTAGGCCCCGAATAAAACTCCTTATAACCTATACTGTTAGAGGTCGGTACTTTTAGCTAAACCATTTTCTTCATTCCGCCAATTGTGTCCAGATGCCAGTCCTTTGGTATACTATCAGGGTAAGGGGTTTATTGCCCATTTCAGCTAGAACTAGCACTCTTCTTTCATTAGGTTCCCCAACAGAACTCGCTTTGACCCAGAGGTCTCCCAGAGACTCTCTGATTCGTAGGTGGCATAAGATTTTTAGCACTGGCCAGAGTAATACCCAAGCCAAAAGAAAGGACCAGGTTGCTAGGCTTCTGTACGCTATACATGCCGGAAAGAATATATCCTTCACTTTGACCAGCTAACGAAACTTCAACTTCCCTTTATAATAGTATATAGGTATATAGTATTAATAACTTATATATATATATATATATAATAATTATATCTACAAATAATAATACTATAGTATATAAATATATTATTTTATAACATATTATATATTATATTATATCTAATTATATTATAGTCCTATTAATATTAGTTAATATTAATATAGTTTATAGTATATATATATTATATATATATATATATTACTATTATACTATAATATAGTATAATATATTTATATCATATTTGATAGATGTATCCATTATATATGTACGTCTATATACTTATATATAATATTATATTATATTATAGTATAACAACTATTATAATGTCGCCTCAACAATATCAGATAGTTACTATATACTTCCACTTCATCTACTAGTATATATATTTATATATATATTTATTATATATTATATATTAGTAAACTATATATAGCTAATATATTATATATATATATATATATATTGTTACTAGTATATATATATATGCTATAGTATTCATACTATATATATATTATAGGTATATATATTAACATATATAGTATATATTTATACAAAGAATTATATATTAACTATATATATATATATATAAGAGATAAATATATTATACTATATTATAATATATAGTAGACCTGCCCAGACCCCCCCCATCCCGAGCTCGTTCCCGACACTCGCCCCCCGCTCTCCCCTGCATGTTGCCGTTCACCGCCGCACAGCCTTACGAACCGCACTATCGACCACCATCCAATATGCTCGCCGACGCACACGCTGCCTCCTATTCTTTCCTGCCTTTCTGGGATAAAGGCGGACAGTCATCCTCCCTACGCAATCGATGACTACGCATCTCCGCCCGGCGCGTGACGCCCGTTACTCACGCCTCTTTTAGTCCTGCACGGCCGAACTGCTTCCAGAGGCCCCCTAGGTCAAACCACCCGGAGCTATGCCAGCGATTACCGACACTTCCTCGATGCCCGCGGGCATATCGCATCCATCGGCAGAAGCATAATGCTGAAGACCGGCCGCTACGCCGCGCAATGTCACACGGTAGGTATAGCTATATTATATTATATTTATATAATATAGTTATTGAAGTACTTGTGGCGTAGAACCTCTAAAATCCTTCATCCTCATTCCGGTGATAGTAATTTTTGCTTATTAGCGCATCCGCATCATTGTCAATAAAGCACCTACCGCAACATCTAACTAGGTTAAAGACCTAAAGAATTCAGCGCAGCGCAACACATGACAAACAAATATATTACAGTTTCGGAAACAAATGTATAACCAATATATAACTGCAAATTATTTTGTTTTTATTTAACAGCCATCTTTACAAATTAAACAGCTTTATACTTTCCAGTTCTCGAATCATAAAATATAAAATATAATAATAATAATGATAATAATAATAATAATAATGAATAATAATTAATAATTAGATTCATAATCATCAATAATAATAATAATATATTAATTCTATAAATTCGGACTCTCGACTCCTCGACCACGACTTCCCCTTACACGGCGAATTTTTCGACTCCGACTGTCTCCACTTGCACAGACAATTTTCTGACTCCGGCTCCGACTTTCGACTCCTGGAAAAATTGCAAGACTCCATGACTCCGACTCCACCCCTTCCGCCGACTCACACCCTATATATATATATATCTATATATATATTATATATATATATATATATATAGATAGTATATGAATATAATACTTATATTATATAGTATATATGAGACTATTATACTTATATTATAATATATATATATATATATATATATATATTTATATATTTATATATATATATTATATATATATATATATATATACCATATTATATATATATTAATATTATATTATATTATATATATATATATATATATATATATAAAATATTATAATTATATATATATATTATATATAATATATATATATATATATATATATTATCATCGCTACATAATCATCATCATCACATACTTTCTCTTCACAAGGACGGGAGGTAAGGTGAAGTAACATGCAACCGGAAACAGAAGTAGGGAAAGCAATATGAGGAAGATCGACAAAGAAAGCCTCAACCTTACTGCCCCTTTCATACCTGTTTGTTTGAGAACTCGTCGCGGTCGGAAAATGCACCCTAGAGCTGTCACAGAGCCACGGTGAACCTCATATTGCATCTCGTCAATCGTAGGTGTTATCACTCATGGCCCAGGTTGAGCATATAACCATTTACCCCTCCCCCCACAAAGACCAGCCATTCAGTCCTATTATGCACCTCTTCTTCTCCTCTTCTAGCCAAACTACACACATCTCTCTACAAGAGGCAAAATTTCCTTTACTGTGACTCAATCACACTTTTTCGGCAGTCTCCATTCCATTCGATTCGCACCACACTCACCATATACATCCGTATTAATCAACCGGAATATCTTCCATCATTACACATGACCAAACCATTTCAACGTACTTTCACTTATTCTCTCTCTCATTTACCTCTTTCTGCACACCACACAACTCTCTAAATACGTCATTTCCATTTTTATCGCTGGTCTTAATCACACCTAACACATTCCCTAAGAGTTGTCCATCTGAACACATTGTAACATAGATCTATATACCTCTTAAACCAGATCATAGTCTCACTACTATACATAACACATGTAACAACATATCCTCATGTATACCCTAGCGCACGCAAGACTTGTGTCCCTTTACATCCCAACGATTTAATTGACCAGCCACCTTCCTACATTCACAACTTTCCTGCTACACTCCTCATCTTCCATTCCTTTTTCATCCAACATTATCCTCTAAATTTAAACTCAGACACTTTTTCTAGCTGTTCCCCATCTAACATAATTTCACATCGAGGATTGTCCTCACTCACAACCATAACCTTACTCTTATATGCGTTTACTTTCAAACCTCTACTTTACACACCTACCAATTCTCCACCAATGTTGTTCAAACTGTCTTAGTCGAAACACCAAACCAATCCTCCGCATAAATAGGTAGGGAACCCTCCACTCTCCTAAATTCTCCCATCATTATAACACCATCCCTGCCACCCCGAACCTCTTCAATTCTTTAGTGAACGGACCTTAAACAAATTTGAATAACCAAGGAGACATAACACATCCCTACCTCGCTCTGCTATTGATATTGAACCAATCACTTTCGACTCCATTTATTCTTTCACAGCTTTACTTTAGTATACGATATTTTGATTTCCATTCAAAAGTCTGTACCCCAAAATTATATATGACGACACCCTGCATAAGAAGCTTCACTATTAATGCCCATCGTACCCTGTTGCCAAACTCCATAAAACCTAAATACAATTTATTCTTCTCCTCCCCTCTTTCCAATCAATTTGTCAATAGTACAAATTTTGGATCCACACAATCCTCTAACCTTTAATACAACGGCACCTTCTTCTCTCACAATCAGTCCCTTCAGTCACTCAGCGCACTCTTCGACCAAAGATAACCAGCCATTATATATCTTCCCACAATTACTGAGGAGAAAACTAGATTCCCCTATAATCCTGCAGTACTTGATCCACCACCCTTATATAAAATTTAGGTACATTATTATGCTCTCTAATCTCGGAATGAACGATACTCTACATATTAACTGCTTTGCTTACACAAACTTCCAGAATCCAATCATAATCACCATTATAGCACTACATTAGACTATTTATATACTGGATTGACGAATAAATTGTTATTCTTTACAGAATCTACTGAATATATTGATAATAAAATTACGCATAAAATAATTAAATACCGCTTTTTGACATGGATCCAAAATTTTCGTTACATATTATAGTTAATTTCATCAAATAACTTAATCAATATCTACGAAATATGTATTATCTTAAATAACCTCTTTTATGATATTTGTTGATTACAACATTCTCACTAGCATGTCGACACTTAACTTTCAGCAATTATTTGAATAATGGTACTACCATAATAGTTTTGGTAAATACTCTGTCCTTTCCCATAATGATATTTTGGGTATTAGTATATGAGCGTTGCCTATTTGAACTAATGGTATGATTAAAAGTAACAAACTTATTACACCAATTATATAAATTTAGATTTTTATATTCGGTGGTAATAAATAAATACATTTTTAGTGAATATATATATTTTAAATTTAAAGATAATATAAACTTATCCTAGTATACCCTTTATATTCTCATCTAAGTATTATATACATTTAACAAGTGCATTGTGACTGTATACGACTCGACACACCATAATAGTATAGAGACAAATACGAAGACTTCCGAAAAGTATACGTACTAGAATGAGTACTAAAAGGTATTTCATTTGAAACTTTAAGGAACCATATTCTTTCATTTATAACCCCTGTATATCATGCTATAAAAATGCTCATTTAATCTCTCTCAGGAAAATGACCCAAGATACATAAACGGAATTAGATTATTATATAAAGAACCCCAAAATGAAGGAACCCGATTTTCATTGTTAGATCCTTAGTTAGTTATTGTCAATCTCTTAAAGCCCGACTTTTAAATGAGAACATACTAAGCCTAGAGCTTTAACAGTATTTTAATGGAAGTTATAATTTTGTTTTAATACATGATAACTTCTATAACACACCATAAGTTTATTAGTATAATACATTAATTATTATATCTATAGGTTTTATATATATATATCAACTTTTAATAATAAATTGTATACTTTTAATTCATCTAAATTTGATATAATATATATTTAATAATTTTATTGTTTAATTTTATCATTATACTTTAAAATAGATCTTGAATTTGAAGGTTGGAGTTCGTTTAACCCCGAAAAACTAGTCGGTCATAATAAACTAATTATAAAATTGATTCAAATTCGCTTGGTATGAATAGAATCTATTCACAGATTAATATAAATATATTATATATATATATATATATAGTAATATATATATAATAATATATATATATATATAATATAATACATAGATATATATAATAATATAATATGTATATTATATTTAATATTATAATACTATATTTACAAATATATAATATAGTCATATTTAATATATGCTAGCACAAATATTATGTGGGCATAACGGATGTCTTCTCTCACCTACTATCCAACTCACAATTCTATTTGTAATATTATATATGATACTATATAATATAATTAATATTTATATATATTAAATGCTATTATTATAATTACTACTTACTAATTAATTAGATGCAGTAATATTTATATAATTAAATATAATTTAATATAATTTAATATATATATATATGATGAATTAATATTAATTATTATATTATAATATTTAGATATTATATTATATATAAATATATATATGAATTATAGTGAATAGTATATATTAATAGATATATTATATATATTATTATATTAAGTATTAAATACTAGAATATTAGATAATAATATAAGTTATATAATAATATATAGTACTAAATATATTAAATTAGATAATAATATATAGAGTATTATATTCGATATGCGACAGAAATGATAAGTATATATTCATAGAGATGTGTAATACAGACGTTTATAAAGATTATTTATTAGTAAGGATCTCTTCGCTTACCTCTGACTAGATAGATATAGTAAATTTAGTAATTACTAAACTCTTATGATAATTTAGGGATGTATAGTAGAGATAAGCTTTAATTCCTGATATCACCGCACTTAGA
>JABUQX010017026.1:7500-12301 GCA_015478945.1 Trachelipus rathkii | reverse complement strand
TTTCAAAGATCTTAGATAGAATACAAGTGGAGCTTACAGGGCATAGTTAGAAGGATCAGGAGCGGCTTCTTTTTCGGAATCGGTTGGACATGTGCGTGCTTCCAACACTGAGGAAAGTGTTAGTATTGAGACATAGAGAATATAGCTGAACGGCAGGAGGGGGGGCCAGCACGGCACACTCTCAAACACGTGAGCATCGCCATCCGGGCCACCCGCCTTCCTAACGTTCATAGATTTCGTGAGCCCATGCACCTGATCAAATGTAATCACAGGCAAAGACATAGGACACCCGAGAGGAGAAGGAGTAGGAGGAGGAATGGCAGAATCATCCAGGGCTGAGTTAGGAGGAAAATAGGAGGCCAGTGATTGTCTTTCTCAGTTGGAGAATTAGCAATAGAACCATCAGAACGAATAAGAGAGGAGGAAAGCAGATTTACAGAAGTGTTAGAGATGTTCTTTTTGGCAAGAGGCCAGAAAGATTTAACAGTAGGAGAACCAAGAGGTTAGCGCACTTTCCTTTGATGAAAAGCCCGCTTTGCTCGTCGAAGATCCTGCAACGATTTCTAGCTGAATGAAAATTGGCAAGAGTGATGAGAACGAGAATTCCACTCCGATACGCACCGTCTCGCAGCCTGAATGCCCAGAAGAACAGCAATACGATCGAACCATGGCAGAAAGATTAAATGAAGAAGGAATGAACCTGCTCATCCCATCAGTGATTACAGCTCCCACCTTATCGGCAGGAAACTGAAGCGTCACCAAAGTCAAAGCATTCCAACTATAGTTAGCGTAGAAGCAATCGGCCCGATCAGTGCCAGAAAACGATAGGGGTAGGATGGAGCTGCGTTGGAGAGAGTATATTAAAATTAAGAGATATAAGGTTAGTCAGATTTTACCGATAGGAGCGAAGGTATTTATAGAGAGAAGGACTAGTGGTGAAACATAGGTCAAGTGTGTTCAAGAATTGGTTAGACGATCCGGAAAATGTGTGTGGGTTCTTAATTAGTTCGTGGAGCATAAATGATTCGCCTCCTCCCACCAAATTGCGAGAGGACCCCCAAACTATCTAGTGTGTACATTGAAACTCCCCAAATAGAGGACCTCAGTATTTGGATGAGAAGATATAATAGTCTCTGAGAAGTAGAAAGATATTCAAAAGAGGCGTGAACCTGTTCCGTTAGAAGAACAGCAGCAGAAGCACAAGATTATTGTAGTAGAATGAAGAAAGATTTTAAGCCACAGAATGTCGAAGTTAGAGATTCGAGATTCTCGAGACGTGTTACAGGAGGGTTTATGTTTACATAGGCACCTACTCCACCCTTTAGACGGAAATATGAATAAGAGAGTTGATACATTAAACGAGTTAGGGAGGATGAATTCTAGCCATCTGTGTCTCAGACAAGAGCAAAAGGTTAGCGTTAGAGTTAGGAGGTGGTATTCCACGGATGCGAAGTTAGATTTTTTGGCGGATAGTAAAGTCTAAAGAAAGTCCGCGCTTTGCAATCGCCACACATGCACACACAACCACACCAAAACAAAACAACAAACCAAAAAAGCAGACAAAAAACAGGTTAAAATTATTCACACACTAAAAACCGTAAATGTTAAAACGATAAACTATTTTTTTATAAATATGTAAAATATGAAAAGTTTAGAAAGTTTAAAAACACACACCAATTCCAACACATGAAAGAAAAAAATTTACACTTATTTAACGTAAAAACTGGATATGTAAAGATTCAAAATAATAATGAACTAAAAACGTTGCGCGGTGTTGAAACCTGTTTAAAATAATAAGTAAATAGAAACACTAAAAACTAGTTAAAAAGAAAAAAAAATATAATCTAGTACTATCTAAACTACGTATATACACCTTAAAACTAACTATTGCTATCTAACATAACTAAAATGTTTCAAAATTAAAAAAAATAAAACGGATAGCTTATCTTTTAAAGGGATGATCAAACTCCTCAAATATTAAAACCATAATAATAGTTAAAAACAATTAAAACAGGAGAGCGTTTAATGAACAAACAAACTTAATGCAAAATAGCTAAAACATTTTAAACACACTCAAAACAACGGAGCTCCAGTAAAGCACAACCTATCACCACACAGTGTAAACGCACTATATGTGGCCGCATCTTAGTTCGGCCAAGGATGTGAGCATGGATCGAGAGAGCGAGTTGAATTCCGGAGCTATTTCGGGTGGATGTTCATTTAGTATGTTGTTTATTGGTCTGTTTCTTAGGTAGTTTTCAGTTAGAATTGTGTGGATATGTTTGGTGTGTTGTGTGTTATTATGAAGAGGTGGGATATTTTATAGAATTTGCATATAGAGTAGTGCTGGAGAGGAAGGGGGTTGTTTAGTCTGTACTCTGTAGTAGGTGTGATTAGAAAGTGATGCATGACATGGGGTGTTGGGGTGTTCGTATTTTGACAAAGAATTGAGTGCCTATCATTTCCAAGTGTTTGTCTATAGGTAAGATTTTAGTTTTTTCATGTAGATGTTGTGTCTGAGTTGTAGAGGGGCATCCTGTTATTATTCTGAGTCCCTTGTTTTGCGTAATTTGTAATTTTTCCTTATTATTTTTGGTTAGGAGCGGGTGCCATGTGGGAGAGGCGTAATTTAGAGCCGGACGAATAAATTGTTTATAAATTGAGGTGGCTCTTTGTTTGTTGTTAGTAATTTCGGTATTGGAAATGATCATTAATATATATAGTTTTTGTTAGCTGATGAAGTAATGTTGTCTATGTGTTTTGTGAAGTTTAGATAAGTGTGGAGTGTTATGCCTAAGATTTTGGGAGTTTTGTTTAGTGGGATTACCATGCTATTTAGGTGGATTTTGGGGTGTGAGCTTCCGAGTTGTTTTTCTGTGGTGATTAGAGTGATTGATGATTTGTTTGGTGAGGCGGACATTCTGTTGTCGGTTAACCATGTTTGGATTAGACTGATGTATTGTTGTGTCAGATTTCTTGCAGTGTTTAGGTCCTGATGTGTAGTGGCGATGATGATGTCGTCGGCGTAGGTTATAATGTTGGTGTGGTCTGTTTGTGGTTGTGGGAGATCGGCAGTGAATAGGTTAAAAGTGTGGGGGACAAGATTGCTCCTTGAGGTACTCCATTGTTGATGTTTATAGTTCGTGATTTGATGCTGTTGATTTGAGTTTGTGCTGTTCTTCCTGAGAGGAAGTTAGATATCCATTTTTAAGATTTGCTGAGATGATGGAGTTTAATATCTTGTGGATTAGGTTGTTTTTGCGACTTTCGGATGGAAGGCCTGTTGATGCTGATTAAGTACTGTTTTTGTGTGTGGGTGTAGAATTAACGAAGTTTATTATGGGTTGAATGATGTTGATGAATGCTGTTGTGGTTGAGTGATGTGATTGGAATCCATTTTGGAACTTTTGTTTGAAGATGTAAGGGGTAATTTTGATCAGAATAGGTTTTTCGAAAAGTTTGCGTAATGTAGGTAGCAGTGATATAGGACGATATTAGGAGGGGTTTGAGGGGTCTTTTCTGGGTTTTAACTTTGGTATTATGATTGTTTTTTCCATATGTAGGGGATAAAGTTTAAATTGATGGACCTGTGAAATATATGCTCCAGTAGTGTTAATGCTGTATTCTTTAGGTGTTTTAGGTGCTTTTGGATATATATATATATATATATATATATATATATATATATATATATATATATATATATATTATATATATATATATTATTATTATTATATATATATGTATATGTTATTATATATATATATATATATATATATATATATATTTATATATATATATATATATATATATATTATATATATATTATTACATATATATATATATAGTTGTTGTTATTCATATATATCAGTTGGTTGCGATACAATATATATACTTTGCAATACAGATCAATGACCATATATATATATATATATATAGTATATATATATATATATATTATATATATATATATATATATATATATATATATATATATAGTCAGTTGGTTAAGCGGATGTATAGTGGGAGTGTGCTGGGAATCGACCAAGTGGCAGACAGAAGAAAAAGTGGATTGAATAGGAAAGGAATGCCTGATGGAAAGGAAAGTGATTTTTTCTAGAGAAGAAAGGAGCATAACAAGAGTGAATGGCAGGGTTTTAGCAAGATATATATATATGATAGGTATATAAGATATATATAAGAGTTGTGTATAAGAGGTTATGGTATGAAGGTGAGGCAGATGGTTAAGTATATATATATTATATATATATATATATATATATATATATAGTATATATATATTGTGGTCCACTTATTGAATTTTTGAATTTTGATAAGTGCCGCCTCCCATTTGGTTCCTATATATGTAAAAGAAAATGTGTGCTAAATATATATATATATATATATATATATATATATATATATATATATATATATATATATATATATATATATATATATATATATATATATATATATATATATAATGTTGATAATACCAACCCAATAGGAAATCAAACCTGAAACAATATTTTTATTGCCTAGTTTTCAAGGGCATTTTGAGAACTTATTTGTTGAAAAGCTTTTGCAACAAATCCCATGTTGTTAACGAATATTTTCTTCTATAATCTTGAGCAGCCTAAGAAAAAAATTGTCTTAATGAATTTAATAATAATATTTCAATACTGTCAAAAGGTCAACATGTTACTATACATGGCGCTTGAAAATATGCAAATCAAAGGTAGCTGTGGAAAATAGATAAAGAAAGTGTGTTCCAGACTTTACCATGTAAGATTAAGCA
>JABUQX010017026.1:0-2500 GCA_015478945.1 Trachelipus rathkii | reverse complement strand
ATGGACGTGAAGAAGCCCTATACCGAAACGTATCCTTTGGATTCGACCACAGGGATGGAATTTGTTTATTACTAGATGGACGATGAATTAGATAAGCCGAGAAATTATAGTTAAAAAGATGATATCTGCATAAGTAGAGCTTAATAGGACCTAGCAACAAAGGAAACTTGAATGAGACCTGATGAAAGAATTGCAAATTAGGTAAATATTTGAGAGATAACAGAATAGATGAAAAAGGTAATAAATATTTTTAATAGTTAATAATTTTTTGAATCGATTATTACAGCTATTATAATATGATTTGGTCCTTGTGTGAGATAGAAAATGAGATTTATATATAGATTGATGATGTGAAAAAAGTCTATCAGCATGTTGAACATTATAGGAAAGGCTTGCCATAAACTGATAAGAAATTAGTAACCATTACAGTGAAGATTAATTGATGAATAGTAAAATGACCTGAAGAAAAATAGATTTATGTATTTATGTTGAAGCCAAAAATCATTGCTATAATCATTGACACTATACAAAGTGAGTGTGAGTTATGAAGCAATCATGGTAATGTTCTCTGTTAAGTCATATCATATGTAGTGAGATTGAGAGGTCTGTGTGTTATTTCGTTCTTCGCTGTCAACCTGAAGGTATTAAGAGACAAATTGGGAACAAAGAAAATTCTAAATTATTAATAAATTTCTTGTATGTGTTATTGTTGCTATGAAGTTATTGAGATATACCGAAATTAGAACTCAGTAAAACGCACTTTCATAATGATAAGAGGAAAAAACGTTGTTAGGGGAGAGGAGGTCTGTTTGAAAGATGAGAGAAACTATTGGAGAATTTGTTAGATTGTAGTAGTAGTGCATGATTGAGATCGAACTGTATGTGGTTAGAGGAGGGTAAGGAGAAAGGACAGAGGGATATTTGCCTGGTATGAAATAAACGAGAGCAATTAAATAACGCTATAGGATAATTTTTTGAAAAAAAGCCCAGGAACTAGGATCTGAATGGGCTGAACTTATACAAGACTGAAGAAGGAGTGGAAGTATGGCTACTAGAATTACTGAATGAGAATATGGGACAAAGAAAGAATACCTGACGAATGGAGTAGAGCGGTGATTTGCCTTATATATCATAAATAATCACTCAGAATTCTAACGACATTCTAGTCGTAGTGTATTTGTCTAATATTACGTCATATTAATTGATCTATCATGTAAAACTTTGAAGCTACTGAAAATCAAAGTTGCAAGATAAATTAACTAGGATATTTGCTAGTTATTGCTTCATGAGCAAGAAAAGTCTACGAATGGATCCTAAATCTTCTACATAGCAAAATTATAAAAAAAATAAAACAATAGAATGGAATAAATTAGCAGATTCGTTTCGATAGACTTTTGATAAAAAGCCTTTGATAGGTATTGATAGGGTAAAAGCTATGGCAGATGCACTGGTACATTATCACCTATGTTAGTATAATCCTATATAACCACAAATATAAAAGAGTTCTAGCTCAAAATAGTATGTATCTATACTGCCGTAGACATGATATATAAGATATTAATACAGTGAGAGTGGTGAGATTATTAGAGAAGGAATGTATAGAATGTGCTGGTTTGAAGGGAGTTCATTGTGGATAGTAAGACATGCACTGTTTGTTAAACTCGCTCCTCGCTTTAGTGTTGATACTATTTCGATATTAGTACCTATGGTTTAGTTGCGTAGTCGAGTCTTGAATAGTGAGTAGAGGATATGTTATAACAGTAGACAATGAGCACAGACATGCTATCTGGATCTTTATGACGACAGATCTATTGGTCAGCGCGGATATAGTCAGATCTAATTAGTGAAGCGTTCATCCGGCAGAAATTCGTTAGAATCAAATGTGTTGAGTTGATCTTCTATAATTGGTGAGAGATTTTTAGTTCTATGAGTTTATGAAATGAACACGGAGAAGACGATAGGTGAATGAGAAGTAAGCTAGGGAAAAACAGAACGAACGTCAATATAGAAGGAAGAGACTACATCAGGTGGCATAATTCAAATACTTGATGATGATGAAGGAAAGGAGTCAGGGATGCAGAATACTCGGAGAGATAAAGTTCTCTCAGAATGTAGGACATTACTTAACCCAGTACGAAAGAAACACTATACCACAAAGAAAGTTGACAAATGTATATTATGTATAGATGAGATCACTAATATCTTGTCAGAATGACCATTTTAGCGAGTTTACTTATTCTGTTGAATCTGGGCACTGAACACAACCACAAATGAAAGATGGAGTGGCGAAGATGAGAGTCTTGGAGATTGATGAAGAGTTACCCTGAGAATAGCGAAAATAGGAAATACGCGAAGAGACTGAAAAAATTCGTACAATAACTAAACAAATACAACAGAATCAACTGAGATGGTATGGACACCTCAAGAGAATGGAAGAGGAAACTGGACCAAGAAAGATGCTGGAGTGGACGCCGGTTGGCCGTAGACCTGCGGGCAGACC
>JABUQX010017025.1:60000-69055 GCA_015478945.1 Trachelipus rathkii | reverse complement strand
ATGTTGAAGTATGTGTTGGGTGTTAAATCAGTGAGGGGATTAGGAATGGGATTATCGGATCATTATGTTGTTTCATGCAAAATTAAGTTAGGGGGGGCTTTGATGGAGAAGGTGATAAAGAAGGAAGTGGGTAGAATTAAGAGTGAGAAGTTAAGTGAACAAAGTAATAAGGATAAGTATTTAAGAGCCCTTGCAAATAAATCAGTTGAATCTGAACAAGTTGAAATTTAACAAATCTGGAAGCAAATAAAGGAAGCGATTGTTAATAGTGTAAAAGAAGTATGTGGATGTGCTAAAGTAGGAAGTAAGAATGTTAACAGTGAGTGGTGGAATAAAGAGGTGATGCAAGTGGTTAAAAGTAAAAAAGAAGCTTGGTTGAATGCACTAGAAGCCAATGATGAGGTTTCCAAAGAAAGATGCTTGGAATTAAATAAGGAGGAAAAAAAGAAATACTAAAAGATGTATACATAGGATGAAAGAGAGGTAAATGAACAACAGTTCGGAAGGAGGATGAATGGGGATCTACAAGGGAATAGGAAGTTTTCTGGAAGGAAGCGCGAAAGGTTAAGAATGATAATAAGGGGAATCTGCTTAGAATAATGAATAGGGATGGTGCTTTCGTAACTGATGAAATGGATGTGAGGTGAGTGTGGGGGGCACACTTCGAAAATCTGCATAGCATTGACAGTAATGAAGAGGTGATAGTGAATGTCTTTGGGTTTGATGATGTAAGAAGTAATAGATATTTTGGAGATGCGGTCATTAGTAAGCAAGAGGTAATGGGTAAAGCGAGAAAATTGAATAATAGTAAATTTGCAGGTATAGATAAAATTACTGGTGAAATGATCAAGAACGGAGACAAGATGGTGATTGAGTGAATTTGGAAGTCGTGTAGCAAAGCGTTTATGGAGGGTATAGTTCCGAGAGATTGGAGGAGAGCAGTAATAGCGTCCTTATATAAGGGAAGGGCTGCCAAGGGAGATAAGGGTAACTATAGGAATTATAGGGGAATCAGTTTATTTAGTGTTGTAGGGAAGATATATGCTGGTATCTTGGTCGAAAGAGTGCGTTGAGTGACTGAGGGACTAATTGGTGAAGAACAAGGTGTGTTTAGAAGTGGTAGAGAATGTGTGGATCAAAGCTTTACAATGAAAATTTTTTTTTTAAAAAAATGAGAAAAGAAGAAGAATAAATTGTATTTAGGATTGATGAATTTGCAACATTCGTTTGATAGGAATAATAGGGAAGCTCTATGGCAGGTGTTAGTGATATATGGTGTTGGTGGTAGGCTTCTGGATCGAATCAAAAGTATGTATGACGATAGTGAAGCGTGTGTAAGAATAAATGGAGTTTAAAGTGATTGGTTTAATATTAATAGCGGTGAACAGCAGAACAGGGATGTGTTATGTCTCATTGGTTATTCAATTTACATATGGATGGGGTTATGAAAGAATTGGAGATGGAAGTGGCAAAGGAAGGTGTTACAATGATGAAGAATGTAAGAGAGTGAAGGGTATCCTATATGCGGATGATATATTATATATATTATATGCGAATGATTTGGTTTTGTGTGGCGAATCAGAAGGGACTTTGAAAGGATTGGTAGAGGGATTTGGCAGGGTGTGTAAAAGGAGCGGTTTGAAAGTAAATTTAGATAAGAGTAAGATTATGGTTGTGAGTTAGGACAATCTTCGGTGGGAAGTTATGTTGGATGGTGAGCAACTGGAACAAGTGTCTGAGTTTAAATATTTAGGATATATATTGGATGAAAAGGAAACGGATGATGCAGAGTGTAGTAGGAAAGTTGTGAATGGTAGGAAGGTGTCTGGTGCAATTAAATCCTTGGTGGATGTAAAGGGACTAAGTTTTGAGCGCGCTAGGGTCTTACATGAGGGTATGTTGTTACCTGTGTTAATATATAGTTGTGAAACTATGGTCTGCAAAAAGAGGTATAGATCTAAATTACAATGTTTTCAGATGGACTATCTTATTTGCGTGTTATGTGTGAGAAAAATTGATAAAATGAGGAATGAACGCATTTGGAAACTGTGTGGTGTGAAAAAAGGAGTAAGCAAGAGAATAAATGAAAGCCTATTGAGATGGTTTGGCCATGTGGAAAGGGTTAATGATAGTTGGTTGGTTAAGCTGATATATAGTGGTGAGTGTATTGGGAATCGACCGGCTGGGAGACCGAAGAAAATGTGGATTGACTCAGTAAAGGAATGCCTGGAGGAGAGAAATGGGAATTTGGCAGAGGCGAGAAGAAAGGTGCATAATAGGAGTGAATGACGAGGTTTTGTGAGGGGGTAAGGTTGTGGCCACCTATGCCAAGGAATGAACCCTTCATTGAGGAGATACCATAATGAGGGTCCATCGCAGTCCCGTGAAGCCCTAGGGTGAATTTTTCTGACTTTTCTGACTTTATACCTTTTAAAAGTATAAAGGGGGCGGTTAGGCTGGGCTTTCTTTTCGACTTGTATCATATTCTTCTACTACTTTTCTTTTTCCGTGCATGTGACTCACCTTGCTCCCAGTAATGGGGAAAGAAGGTGATTGATGATGATGATGATGATGATGATGATGATGATGATGATGATGATGATGATGATGATGATGATGATGATGATGATGATGATGATGATGATGATGATGATGATGATGATGATGATGATGATGATGATGATGATGATGATGATGATATATATATATATATATATATTTACCATCTCCCGGACAAAGACCATATATATATATATATATATATATATATATATATATATATATATATATATATATATATATATATATATATATATATATATATATATATATATATATATATATATATATAAATATTTGTACTCCTAAGCATTCTACTCTCCCTCTGATCTAAGATCAGCCAATTGAATCTCATTCATAGCCTTTACAGTAACATCTTCATGTTAGATATTATCATATAATGGAACAGCAGGACTTACGCTATTTTTCCGAACATCGCTCAATCACTAAGTTCAAATATTTCTCAAAGTTATTCATTACTGTGTTCATTACTGTCCTCCCATTAAAGGCCAAAATATCATATAACTAGACTATGCATCTCTCTATCCATTTGTATAGAAGAGTATGAAGTATCCTTGTGGCACGCATGAAAAACTTATACGTGATAATGTACCAGACATTGAATCATTAAGAGCGGTCTCAATGACAACTATTTTGGCGTTGCTTACGTTAAGAAATTCCCACCTCAGAGCTTAGATATCTTCATTCTCGCAGGACGCATGAAAAATAAACTTGTTTCCTCACTGTGTGAAATGTGCTAAAGATGGTTGTAAGAAATGTAATCATTGTGAAGACAAAGGTGTTATCGATGATGTGTATGCTACACCCGAAATACAACTGGCTTTAGACATGGGCAGCAAGCTTTTCAAACTTATTTAAAGTTTAGTCATTTGAGGGGTATCTCAACCACTTCTTGAAAATAAAAAATGAAGCATTAGGATAGTCTTCACAAATATTTCCAGCAAGACCTGATACCATAATTTTAATTATAAGATCAGATTCTTAAGAAGCATTCGATAAAACATGCAGCATCTTAAACATTTTCTCCTTTCAACGAAATTTTTGCGAGTCAATATGAAATGTAAGTGTTTTGTTTTTAATAAATAAAATCTCATTTTAATTATGTGTCAGCAGAAAAAAAACTGCTAAAACATTTCAGTTCAATAGATATTGTATAATCTAAGAATTTACATACATTTTCAAATTAATGATTTATAAGTATAACGAAAAAAGATATAAGCTGATAACTAAATTGTATTTATATTTTCACAGAGATATAACAGCTTCTTGAATATTCAGATCTATATCCCAAAAGTATATTGCAGGGTTATTATTATATTGATAAAAAAAGATGCTTACATATATACACACTGTTCTTAACTTTTTCTATTTCATTTGACGCAGCAATTTTTAACTTATATATTAGATGTTAGTGACAATAGTGATTTCTATCCCTCCCCTATTCAAAAACGTACGTAAAATTAGTAGTACAGTGAGCATTTGAATACTATAGTAGCATTTAAAAATTTTTAATCCATTTTATTATACATATGGTGTTCGACGAACATTATGGTTTTTTAGTAGGACATAATTGGTCTGTTCCTAAATTATTACATTGTGATTTTTAGGGGTCATATTTATAATGGGGCTGTGAAGTCACGTTTGGAATGAAGACACGCAGGTTATATAATATATATATATTATGATGGGGAAATCAATATATAAGTTTATTTTATACTTTTACTTCCTATATCTGATTACGAGTTGATAGATTGAATAGTGTATTTCTAATTGATCTTCCCTTGTTCAAAGTAACAAAGGAAAGAAGACTAAAAAGGAACATGGAATTAAAGCCACAACCGCACTCTCTCTTTCAGAACAAATACATGAATAATACACCGCAAGCACACACACACACACACATACACACACACACACACATACACACCACCACACACACTCCCCTGCAAACGAAGGTCCAGACTTAATCACACACATACCAGTACGCACACAAAACCTCTCAATTTTCTTTATCTCAAGGAATTTCTATTCAATTTGAAGGACCCAAAAGACGCCCGCCGAGCGGGGCACCTTCTTCATGATCGTAGAATTAAAATTCTATATTTTTTTTTCAAAATAATTTTGGTTCTTTTACCATAACGCAAAAAAATAGTACGACAGTCGTACGCTCTCTCTCTCTCTCTCTCTCTCTCTCTCTCTCTCTTTCTGTCTCTTCCCTCCTTTCGTCGTCTCTGCGTCTTCTCTCTCCTATCTCCTCTCTCTCTCGTCTTCTCCTCTCTCATCTTCTTCCTCTGTTACAATCAATTTAAACATCATCAAATCTATCTCTCTCTCCTCTCTATATATGATAAACCTGAATCGCTCTTCTCGTCCTGTTAAACTGACTCTCCTCTCTCACTCTCTCTGCTCGACTCCAATGTATAAAAAAAACATACTTTTATATATTAGGACTAAACGTGCCTACTATTATAATTAACTAAACTAACTATTTAACGTTAGGATAACAAAAACTAATTATATTTTACCCCTGACCACACTGCAGAATCCACGGAAAATTGAATTTTAATTCGTAAGCTTGCCTTTTTATTAACTTCATAATTTAAGTATTGATTTTAAAAATATGAAAAATCGTTATTTTTAAGCTTATTTTTATATTTTTTTTTATTTTACTACATTATATTTACTTAATCATTAATACTCTTATTACCGCAACTACTATAACTAATACGATGACTATTATAGCTACTACTATTATTATTGAATGTACTACCACCACTATTAGTACATTTATTATATTACTTTATTGATACATATATATATATATAAATAATATATATATATATATATATATATATATATTTATATAATATTAATATTATTATATATATATATTAATATATATATATATATATATATATATATATATATATATATATAATTAATATATATATAATATATTATATATATAATATATATATATAGCTTATTATATATTTATAATATAATATATAATTTTAATATATATATTTAATTATTAATATATATATAATTAATATATATAGATATATATATATATAATATATATATATATATATATAATATATTAATATATATATTAATAATATATATATATTATATATATATATATATATATATTATGTATTGTCTATATGATTTAGTGGCTTTGTGTCATATTCTATAATATATCCATTATTTTATTATTGATCATATTAACTATTTTAGCTCATATAACTAATGTATAGTTGTATAAGAATTAATGTAATGTTATTTTTTTTAAAATAAATATATAAATACATTGATAAGCAAATACAAATTTTTTTATTCTCATTATTTACATAATAATAATATTATTGAATAATAATAAACACACACTTGTGCATAAGATTCTCAGATATTCCTAAAAATAACTACAAAATCTCAGATACTTAAGTGGAACTGACTTATGTTGGAGCGAGTCTACTATTATATCAATATAAGTGCTGATGTGATTATTTTTTTCTTCTTTTAGTGAGGTGTTGTTTAATGTTATGATTAAGTTTAATGGTTTTATTGAGTTATTTTGTTTTGTCATATATGCTTGATCATATTTTTCTCTGTAATTGACTATCTATGTTGATTGATCATTTACTATTTTCCTTCCTGAGTGCTTCTCTCAAGGCATGCATACTTCTAAACAAAATTCAGAAGTGGAAATGTACATAGATAGTTTACAGATACTTGTTTATATATTTTTTTGTGACAAATGCTAAACACCCGCATATAAAATGAATTTTCTCATAGAAATTAAATAACAAGCCCTCTGGCCCTAAAAAGAAAAAAATACTCCAGCCACCAAATGCATCAATTTTTAAGGACTTCTCTCACGTTTAGTCCAAAACTTCGCCTGGAAAAGCAAGAATGGCCTGATTTACTACTCTCCGGCACAAAATGGCTTATCTGAGAGTTGGAGTTGAATTATTTAATTTTATCCTAATATATTTATTTAAATTTTTTTTTAAAATATTTGTCTCAATAAATTGCTCTTTTTTAGTCTTTTTGTTAAAATCTCTGTCTGTTTGATTGTTAGTTTTTTTGAAATTCTTAATTGATTTTTCTAAGTGGTGATAGTTTTCATTTCTTTAAAAATTTTTTATACATGTTTCATAGGTGGCCCCAATTGTTTGACTATCATGTAAGATTTATAACTTTATACCTTATAACTATGAGGTATATATATTATTATATATATAATATATATATTATATTTAAGTTAATTTATCTTTTATTGTAATATATTCTTTTACTATTGTTAACCTGATGATGAACCATAGTATGTTTCGCAATACGTTTATATATCATTATTGTAGTAATATAAAGCTTTTCCGCAAATTCCAACTTTAGGTATATCCTGTATTCGTACATGTTGTTATATTTATGCCTATTAACAATAATAAAACACTTAGGAGCTCAAGTTACTAGATATATTATATATATATATCATCATAACCATCATCATCATCATCTTTAGGACGTGCTTAAGCAAAAATATAACAAAATAAGTTTATTGTCATTAGATATTGATCCATAGATTTTGAAATATACAACTTTTTTTAGATATATATAATGTACCTCACCTTCATAAGATACAAACTGAATATATGTGTTTAATAATAGTGTATAAGTTTTGCAATATATCTTATATTGTTTTCACGAAAGCCAACTTTTACCAAGTATTTCTTTTATTTTAAAAAAACATAAATAATATATATAGCCTAGATATATCTATAAGTATAGTATATACTCATTACAAATGAATAGACGCCATTAGCATTCGTTCTTCTCCTGTAAAAGGGGAAATTATTTACATGAGATTACATAATAGTTACACATGTATAAGAAATAAAGAATATCAGATTTATATAGTTCAAAATAGAGGGTGAAGGATAGTATTCATTTGAGTATAAAGGTTATGGTTTGTTAAGTATTTGCAACTCATGTTATCGAGATAAGTTATATGATCCAAACGACCACGTACTCTACCCATAACTATAGACACAGCATAAAAAACATAATAGACATGTTCCTATTACATTACTTATGAGATATAGTATAAGAAAATAATTTTAAAAAAATTTCGCCTCGAAGATGTATTTGCACATGAGCAAATATCATCACTAATTAATTTTCTAATGCGAAAGTAATTAAAATTAATTGCAAAGAAAATACGTATTATTCAAAAGAAAATAACTTCAATTGCTCATTTTCTAATAGGAAAATAATTACAAATATTTTCAAAGAAAAGACATATTACTCATAAGAAAGTAGCTTCACCAACTCACTTTAAAGGTGAAGAGAAATTTTTATTCTTTTCCTAAACTAGTGGAAGATGTGAAGATTGCTCGTAAGGCTAGAGTGATGAAACAGCAGCAAAATATTAAAAAGTATTTGTTTTTATATGATATTTATCTAACACACAGAGAGCGGAAAACTCCAGTTCACATAGAATTCTGCCATTCATGAATACACCTAAAAATAAATATACCGTTTTAGTATATTTAATAATTATATTTACATTGTCTTCGTCATACGCCTGTCAGCGATCACCTCGGTTAATACCCTCGCACGATTTATTACTACATACTTTATTCTTGTGATTATGATAAACGAATAGAATGTATTAGGTTGGTTGCCTTCTTCAAATTTATAAAAATAAAAAAATTCTACAAGTTTCTCGATTTATTTTTGAAATATGTGAACCGACATGAATTTTAAAAATTATTTTGACTAAATATAAATCATAAATAAATTATTAATTATTATTATTACTATTTTTATTATTATTAATATTATTAATATTATTATTATTATTATTATTATTATTATTATTATTATTATTATTATTATTATTATTATTATTATTATTATTATTATTATTATTATTATTATTATTCTGTGTGTGTGTCTGTGTGTGTGTGTGTGTGAGCGTGTTTATTATTATTATTATTATTATTATTATTATTATTATTATTATTAGGGGAGGTATTGATTCTTGTTATTTTATTATGATCTTGACATTGAAGCTTAAGACGTAACAATGGTAACATGGTTATAAAAAACAATATTAGAGAGATTTTGTGCATCCCTCCAGTTCCAGCACTAGTATGTGACCTTGTCACATACGTATTAATCTTTGAGTCTTCTTATTTTCCCATCATTTTTCAAATTAATCATCTATATCTTCCAATCCTCTTCCTCCCCCACAATTCCTATCTATAAATGGTAGCTTTGTTTGAGACTCGTTACTAATCTTTACCCTAGAATGCTCATGCAGGCCTCGGATTTCCAGTGCATATTTGAGCACCCAACCCCCAGTTATGGGGAAGCAGGGGACAGATGATGAGGATGATGATGATTATGATGGTGATGATGTATATATATATATATATATATATATATATATATATATATATATATA
>JABUQX010017025.1:25000-52500 GCA_015478945.1 Trachelipus rathkii | reverse complement strand
TATAATATATATATATATATACTATATATATATATATATTAAAAGATTTATATAACTTTTGATTATTTATTTTGCTTTTAAATAAATTAATTACATTTGATATATTGATATATATTTATATATTAATATAAATATTTCAATTTAAAAATATTAAAAAAAATTCAATTTCACATATACATAAATAATTATATGCCTTATTGCCATTTATACATAATTTTAATTAAACAAATATATATTTTATTCTTACGTACTTGAATTCGAATTTAAAATTTAAATTACTTTCAAATTTTAAATTTATTTGAATTCTCGTTAAAATAAAGCGGAATATGACATTGCATATTCCAAGTTAAAATTTTATAAAAATTTGAATGCAAACATCTTTCATAGAAACTAAATTGCGACTTTCCTTTTTGTTAAGTCAAATTTTAAGTCAAATTGGATTTCCACGAATACAAAACAATTATTACTGTTTAAAAATATTTTTTAAGAAAGTCAATAATTACAGTAATTTTAATAAATAAAAGATGCATGCGTGCAATAATATATGTTGCATATTAGCTATACAATTTGCATATGGGATGATAAATTAGTTACTCTCTCTCTCTCTCTCTCTCTCTCTCTCTCTCTCTCTCTCTCTCTCTCTCTTCTCTCTCAACTCTTCTCTCTCTCTCACTCTCCATCATTATCTCTTCCATCTCATCCTCTCTCTTCGGGTCTCTCTCTCTCTCCTCTCTCAGTTAAATAATTAATGTGTCAATTTTTCCTGAGCGAATGAAGAATGTAACGTTATCTATTGTTTCGCTTAATTAGTTAATTTGTATTGACATACCTTAATTTAAAAGTTCGCTCAAGTGCTATTACGCTGCTATTTACCATATATATATAATATATATATATTAATATATACTATTATATATATATATATATTCGAAAGGATAAATATAATATATATAGTTATATATATATTATATATATTATATATATATATATATATACTATAGTTATATAATATAAGTATTATATATCATATATATATATAGATATATATATATATATGTAATATATTATATATAATACTATATATATTATATATATATATTATATATATTTATATATATATATAATTTATATAATATTAATATATTACTATATAATACTCATAATATATATATAATTATATTATATACTATATATATAGTATAATAATATTATATATATAATATATAATATATATATATATATATACTGATATAAATATATATATATAGTATCTAATTTATAGTATATTTATATAAGTATATATATATATATTTAATAAATATATTATGACGGTTATATATAATTATATATATATATATATTAATATATATAATATATATATAGTATATATAATATATATATATAATATATAATATCGTCAGTACTGTAAGAAGAATTAAACTAGAGGAGAAAGATAGTTTGTTTAATTCAAAAACTCTTCAATTATACATACGTTGTTATATAGAAAAAGAGAAAAGCAACAGAAGATGAAAAAAAAAGAAGAAAGAAAAATAAAAATATAAAGAAAAACTCCAAATAAAACAAAAGAGGGACTTCCAAAACTCCTTTTAAGAACTGTCTTTGAGCCGAAGTTGCAGTTCAAAATTTAAAGAATCCAATTAAACAATAAAAAAAAAAAAAAAAAAAAAAAAAAAATGTCTGCATTTTGCATTTCCTGTGAGCTCAGTTTGTTTCGGCTTTGTGTACGTATTTCGCGTGTTAATTTCCACATGTGTGTTCTTTGCTTTTGTTTTTTTGGTATGCAAATAATTGCAGCCGTGCTTCGAAAAATTTATTATAATACATAAACACTCTTGCCGTTTATGCAATATTATCGAAAATATAAAATTATATATATATATATTACTATATTATTTATTATAAAAAACAAAATAATTATAATAAGTATATATATATATATATATATATATATTACTATATATATATTATCACCCCCGGTGGACATAGGACGGGGGCCTACCAAAATCCCACCGGAGTTAGGGAGAACCAGAATCCAAGGACAAGTCAAAGGGCGACATGCTTTGATAGTAAGGTGTGGAAAAATAGATGAAGGAAGTGTAATTTAAAGGAAGGTGGGAAAAATAGATGAAGGAAGTAATACAGTGTAATACATTAAAGATTGAGCGTAGCGGTTAAATTTGGGATCAGAGAGGTGGACAGATAAAGGATGAGACTGTGTGGAAAAGCGGGTAACACGAGTTCTCCTCAAAGGCGGAGGTACTCCACTATAAAGTTCAGAATAATAGTTAGTGTTATTTCAATAGCGATTGTAAAGGAGAGTGATGCAACAGTTCTCCGGCTAGAAAGAGTTTGGAGAGAGTTGGTGAGAGTAAGAGAGAGAGAGTCAACAAGTCGAAAGCACAACACTAGACTTCTTCACCTTATCAACGAGAAAAGCGTGTCTGGAACCACCCCAGATATGCCATGCATACTCCATACAAGGGAGAACAACACCCCTATGCAGGGCAATCGACTGAAGTCTTGAGAAGAAGTTCCGAAGGTACCTCAGAATACCCTCCCCCTCTGACGATGCGGTATTCTCCTTTCTTCATTAACAAAAAGCAGAAGTTCTGTTTCAACTTCTAAAATGATTGAAAATTTTTCATCGATATTTTTTTTTGCTCAAAAATCTTTAAAAATAAGCATCACATTTTCAGTATGATTAAGAGCAGTTAGTGTCACTATTGATGGAGACCGCAATGTAGTACATAATTGACGAGTGACGAAGAATAAAGTTGAAATCACAACTAAACCTATATTCTATTCGCTCGTGATTACAGATTTCAAAAGATTTGAAGTTTATGAAAAAGATTCAATATCTTGATCCATCTTAAACTGCTATAAAGTTTCAATTTGCTATAAAAACTCTTCCACCCACCTTGTTTCACACAGTCTTGTTAGCTTTGTCCATTTTGTATCTGGTAAAATCTTTCCTATGTTTTGTATTAAAATTGGTGTTCGCCTTGGTTACCTAAAATAGGACCCCCAGTTGTTTTCACTGTTGCAATAAAATTTCTAATGTGTTGTATATCACATAAATGTAAACAGTAATGAACAAACATAGAATGCCGCTGTATATTATTAACAACTCGAACACATCTAAATCTTTTCTTCATCTCTGATACACCATCAGATCGTTGTCCAATCAGATTGTCACTATTTCAACCTTCGTGGTATTGTCTCTGCTAGAGATCCTCCTTTTGTACTTTCAACAGCCACTTAGCATAAGAAATCTTCAAGGGCAATAAATGTTTTTCGTAATTAAAAAAAATTAATATATATATATATATATAGTATTATGTATATATAATATATTTATATATATATATATAAATCATATATATATAAAATATTATATACCATATAATATATTATAATATAATATATATATATTAGTCATTATATATAGATATATATATATATATATATATATATATATATATATATGTATTATATATAGAGTGTTATGTTATATAGTTATTGTTAGAATGTTTTTTTATTCTCCAGTTTTTTTTTTCATCATCTATCATTCGTTCATCTAACTATTTTACATTTTAAATTTAATTTTCCTTAAGTAATTTTACTTTTTAAAACAGCATGAATCTAGGCAAAAAAGAAAAATTAGTTTTTTTAATTTTTAATATTGGCTTCTCTCTCTCTCTCCTCGTCTGCTCTCTCTCTTATTATGCGGTCAATACTCTCTCTAAACGCTCTCAATCCCTGTTTTCTCTCTCTCTTCTCTCTATCTATCTATACCACATATGTATGTTAATATATATATATATAATTTATATATATATATATATCATATATAGTATATATATATATATTCTATAATATATATAGTATATTATTATATAATATATATTATAATTATATAATAATATATATATGATTAATATATCATATATTTATATTATTTATATATATATTTATATATATACATAGTATATATATAATAATATATATATTATTTATATACTTACTAATATATATATATAATATATATGTATTATAGTATTAATATTATATAATAAATATTATTATGTAATTAATTATATTATATATTATATATATTATATATATAATAAATTTAAATATAATATATAATGTAATGTATAGAAATTAATTATATTAAATATATATATTATAAATATTTATTGTATATACATATTAGATATATATTTATATATATCTGTATATATATTATATCTACTTATTATATAATTGATACTATTATATAGATAATATATATTTAATATATTAATATAATTATATATAATATATATAGTATAATATATATCACTTCTCATGGCTCATACATTAGTTTTGAGTAAGCTAAATGAATAATACCCTTCCTGACTACTCATGCATATACTTAAAAATTATATAAATTAATATATTATTATATATATAGATAAATATATATATAAATTATATCTAATATAACTAATAATGATAATAATAAATTAATATATATATTATAATAATATAATAGTGTAATATATATATATTTATATAAGTATTAATCGTGATATATATATATAATACTAATGTATAATTGAGTTTATGCTAAATCTGAATTTAAACGGTTCTTATATAATTAATGAAAGTTTTCAGCCTCACAGTACTATTAGATCTCCATTGAAAAAGATCAATAAATGACATACCAAACTGAATTCTCTCACAATACAATTTATTTTAGGATAATATTTTAAATTTTAAATTTTTTAAGTGATATGAAGAACAGGCTAAATTAACTGCTGCTCACGGAGTGGGTTAGAGTGAAGGAGAGCACGACACGAGAAGAGAGAAGAGAGAGAGTAGAGAGATGAGAGAGAGGAGAGAGAGAGAAGAGAGAGAGAGAGAGAGAGAGAGGAGAGAGGAGAGAGATGAGAGAGAGAGAAATAGGAATTATATTGGAAAATATTGTAAGATAGATTGATATTTAAGCAGTTATAGATAGATTAGATAAATATAGTAATATAATAGTATATAATAGTATAGATATGATAGATAGATATAGTAATAAATTCGTATAAACTTCATAGTTATTATTTTGTCCTTTATATCTGAGTATTCGTTTCTCTGCACCTATTACAGTAACTATGATATAATTAGTGATAAGAGGAGGAGGAAGAGAGTAGAGAAGATAGAATAGATTATATAGATTAGATAAGATATAGATATAGATAGATAGTAATATGATATGATAGATATGAGTAGAGATAAGATATGTATACTAGAAATATATGAGTATAAAGGAAGGATTTTAATAAAATGAGAATATTACTATATATTAAAGTAAAATTTTAATGTATTAAGTCAAAAACACAAAAATTTATATTGATGAGAAGAATATAGAATGAGTGAAAAGAGAATGTAATGATCACAAGCTAAAAATTAACAAGTAATGTATGTGGTGCTTTAGGTAGTTGTATGTTGTGATGGTATGTTAGTGTTTTATAGACATTATATTATATATATATATATAATATAGAATTAAGAGTAATATATTATATATATATAAGTAATATATATATAATTATTATATTAATATTATAATATATTATATATTATTTAATATATAATTAATAATAATATATTAATATTAATTAGTATATATATTATATAGTAATAGGACCTATATATATATATATATTATAATATATATATTAATATAATATATTAGATATATATATTAATTAATATATTACTATATATATATATATATATATATATATTATATATCTATATATATATACTATATTATATATTAATTATATAATATTACTATATGAATAATTATAATATATATATTGATTAATCGCTTAGGTGGATTAATATATTTAACTATAACATATATGTACTATTAAAACAGGAAATCACGTTTATATATTATATATATAATAATATATATTAATATATATAGTAATTATTATTAATATATTTATAATTATATATATATAATTATTATATATACATATGATAATACATTATATATATATATAATTTTATAATATATATTTATATTTGTATGAATTGAGGACCATTAATATATATATATAATATATATATATATATATATTAATATCACTAATTCATATATATATATTATATATATTAGAGTATATAATAATATAGTATACTAATATAGTATATATATTAATATATATAATATATTTATTATATTATATATATATATATATATTATATATATATTTAACTATATATAATTATTAATATATATATATATATATATATAATATATAATATAATATATATATAATATAATATATATTATATTAATATAATCACTATATGTATATAAGTATTATAGATATATATATATTAAGTATATAGAGGGGTAGGTAGAGGGTATATAGTATGGTTATGAGTAATAATGGATGGTAGTGTAGGGTAGTGAGAGTTATGAAATATATATATTGTATATATGAGATTATTATAGGAGTAGATTATATATATATGATAATAGTATTATATAATATATAATGTATATATACTATGTATATATATTTAATACATGATATATCATAGTATAGTAATAAGTATAGGTATGATGATGATTGATGAGGATATATCTAGTGAAATAGTAAGTATATTATATCAGAATATAATAGTATATATTAAGTAAAGTAGATGAATATAGTTGTATAGTATTAGTTAATAGACTGAGTATGATATATAATGATATATATAGAGGAGAGGATGAGAAGTATGATGATATATATTATATATGAATGATGATAGTAATTAGGAGGAAATGAGGCTATATATTAATATTAGTTAATAATATTATATGAGTATAGGTATATTATTATATATATATTATATATATAATTAGTCTAATTAATATAATATTATTAGTATTATATATAATTTAGGTAGTGAGAGTAATAATATGATACTTGAGTATACTAAACAATTATATAAGTAATATAAGTACATAGCCAGAAATTGATTTTTTTCATAAAAAAATATTTCTTTCATAAAAGGCCGAAAACAAGGATACAATAATAGTTAAGGTCAATAGACTTATAATAAAAATTGTCTTCCTTAGGCATCAAAAAAGTCGTAAGTGAATATATAGTATTTTAATTATCTTGTTAGATGAGTATAAGATATACTATTATAAACTCAGTAGTATATGGTATATATATGAAAATTATTATTAATATATATAATACAACAAATTAAATATATCTGATATTATATATTTAAATTTTTTAAGGATTTTTTATTTCTACTAGATATTAGAGTCACAAATATTTTAGACGAAAAGTTGCTTTTTGCAGTATAATTGAGTATATTTGGTTTTTGTTTAATTTTCTATCACCTTCATCTCTTACCTTACAGTCTTATATTATATATATATAAGTTTAATATTATATATATATAATATCTATAATTATATATATATACCTCAACATCATTATATTATTAATATATAAAATATATATTAATATATATATACTTATTAATATATTATTTAAATATATTAGTAATAATATATACATATATGTATATACTATATAATATATATATTAATATCTATTAATATATATATAATATTTATATATATATAATATAATTAATATATATATTAATATATTATTATTTATATATATATATATTTGAGGTGTTTCGTAATTTGTAAGACAGGATAAATAAAATCTTATTCACATATATCTAGCTTAATATTATAATAGTACACTCACTCTATAATATTATATAATATTAATATATTTATAATATATATATTATATAGATATATAGTATATAATATATAAATATAAACTAAGAAATTAAAAACTTATTACGAATATTAGCATGATTTTGCATTATTTTTTTAAACAAATTATAGTAAATTATTCATAGAAGATATATATTATGTTTAAACACTGTAAATTTCTTTTTTATGTAACATTTATTATTCATTCGTATGGAATTCTCTTCGGGAGTAAAACTAATTCTTTTTTTCTTACTTAGCAATAAATTGAGCTCGTTCGCACAGAAATAGATAGACATTAAGCAGTCGACATGTCGTACCATGATTGTTATGTAACAATATGTTCATCATTTCTGACTTTGGCAGAGAGTACGCTTATATGATCCACACTTTAGATCTCACAATTTACTAATAAGCGGAACACGTGCCACGTTATGTATAAAACTCATCTTTTTTCTACCATGCATTTACTGTGTATGCTCGGTAACAACCTCAGATGATACTTCTAGCTCGATAGAATATTGAAGAAAACAAGTTGACGCACATGAATATAGTAAATCAAATACTACTCGTAAGTGCTAGCTATCATATAAGCTCTAAGCATATATATATAATCTAATCTATCTATTATCTACTTGTAGTCGTGAGGTACATATCTTCTACAGATATAATAACTTATGTCATAGCTCTGAGAGATAGAGCTGTAAAACTTTAACATTCTAGATATCTATTTATTTTAAATCATTTCTTATTTAATATTTAAAAAATAAGGTATATAGAATTAATGATTTTTTATACTCTATCTATCATGTCTGAGTATATATAATATTGCAATATAATTGGGCTGAGCTATGAGGTCAAAGTTCATAATAATTTATATAACATAAAATAATATGAGAAAATTTTTAATATATATATATATATAAGTTATATAATATATATATAAAAATAAACAAATAATTACATTTAAAATAACGTTATTTAAATTACAGATATAATGCGAATTTATAGTATAATATTAATTTTGGAATTAAGGAAAAAAAAGAAAAAATAACTATTATAACTGAAGAATATAATATATGCTTGTTATGACTCTAGTTTTGTAAGTACGGAATAACTATAGTGTCGTTTGAGTATGCGTGATGCATTTAAACGTTTGGTGTACTACTTGTGCTTGGTCAGACTTTATTTCTAAATGCCCTAAGTGGAGTAATTCCTTATATGAACTGTACCTATAGAGCAATATAATTGAATGAAAAAAATATATTCATATGCAGAAGCACATACCAGATATATATAGATGTTTTTGTAAGCTCTTCGTTGTTAGCAATAAAATGTGATATAGACATGATGACATTAAAATTCGAGATACGTATATTTTAATAAGGAGTGTATCAGAAGCTATTTTTTACTTCACAGGTAAGACAGGAGGGCAGAATTAATCTCAAGTGAATAAACTCTATAATCTCATGCATATACTAATATATGATATATATTAATTATATATATATATATATATATATATATATTATATTATATATACTATTAAAATATATATAGATAATTATAGTATATATTATATATATTAATATATAAATTTATATACTATAATAATGATATATATATATATAATATAATACGTATAATATATATACATATATTATATATATATATATATATATATATATTATAATATATATGTATATATATATATATATATGATATAATATATATCAAATAGATAAGTAATAATATATAATATAATTATATATATAATACTGCAAAATTTTAAAAACCATATACATGGATATCCCTAATTATATAATACTATAGCAAACAGGAACAGAGCTTAGGACCCTCTTCCGGTTATGTTTGGAATATATATATATACCTATATATAATATATATTTATAATATATATTATATATATATATATAATACTATATAAATATATTTAATTAATATATAAAATATTATATATAGTAATATAATATTATTAATTATATTACATGGTATATATATTATATATAATATAAATATATAAATATTTATAATATAGTTATATTATATATTATCTATATATTAATTAATATATATATATAAAATATTATAATATTATAAGTAATATCTAAATTATTAGTAATATATAGTAGGTGTACTTAGAAATCACATAATACATTAAAACCACCTGAGATATTGTAGTGCACACGAGAAAGAAGTATAGAAGCAATGATATTAAATATACCATCTCGCTTTGATGTGGAATATCTGCAAGGTCAACATTCAGATAAGTATGTAGAGTGGCAGGGGGATTTCTCTCTCATGTAGTATCAATAAGATGGAAATAGGCATTTAATGGCATTTCGAGCGTTTGTTCATCGCTTATACCTCGCTCATAATACCAATGTAATGAGAATAATTACTATCTAGGTCAAAGAACTGAAGTCAGTTAAGTATATATTAAATAAACGTAATAGTTTTTGATCTCTTATTATTGTTTGATTTTTTTGTATGTGAATGTATATAATATATTTAGTGAGGAATAAGACATTTTATACAGAATATGAATTCAACTAGATATAAAAACCTAATACTAAGTCAAAACAGTGATGAATTATAATTATTTAGTATATATTAGAATAATAAATACATTATATATATAGATAATATATATTATATATATGAAGTATTACATATAAAAGTTAAATTATATGAAGGTCAATAATAATAAATACATAAAAATATAATATATATAATAATAAAATCAATGAATATAACTCGGTAATCGCACATAAAGATCAATAATGAGTCACTACTCACCACAACGCAACTTGACACAAGTCTATTAGATAATACAAATAATAGAACTTAAAAAGTATATACGACAGTAGTGAACAATATTCGATATTTATAAACTTTTCACATTTGACTAGTTGCACATAATTTTCAAATAGAGAGTTATAAATCTAAAAATAATATTCTATAAGTTTGATAAAATACTTTAAATAAATACCTTACGTAATAATCCAATATGTTTTGAGAAGAAACCTTTGAGATCACGGGATTTTCGAGTTAAGATAACTGTGTATTGTCCAGCATATAAACATGTTGTGCTTATGGAGGAGGGCGAGAGATATAGAGGTTGATTACAGTGCGTACGTAATTATTATCGGTCGTTGAAGAGTTCTGAGATCTGTAATTCATTCGCGATCTGTGAGTCATAATGCATGGCGTTGATCATTAGTTATTTATATAATTATGGTTTTTCATGATTTATTGAATTTGTGGACCAGAGTGAGGATGGGCAAATAGCATAACCCAGCACTAAACCTTGACTAACAGGTCCACACTCCCGAATTCATTATTATATAAATTATTTATATATTATAATTTATTTTATACTGATATAATTAAGTAAGCAATTTATTTGTGTATTTATCACAAGGTCACGCAGTCATAATTTATTAGTAAATTATTATTTGTAGCTAGATATAATAATATTATCAAATTTAATATATATATATATTATACTTTTATATTTTTCACTTTTTATTCATGTTATTTGTAATTTACCGTTAACTATTTATTTAAATGTAACGATACTAGTATAAGTACTATTAATATGGATTTTTTTATCATTTTAAGTTTGGATTATATAGAAGTTCAAAAAAGTCATTATTTATTAACATATATATCGTATTTATATATTCTTTATCACGCACTCTAATATACTTAATTTTGATAACTATAATTTTATAAAGCATTAGATTAAGTTTTATTTATCTCCACATTTCTTATGCAGCTTAAATTCAATGTTTGAGAACAGTTAATTAATGTTAAGACAAAGAATAGGAAAAATTTAGAAATTAGCCCCATACCCCTTATTTATCTTCACCCTCTCCCGATATATTTATTTTATTTAAAAATACTATATGTGCGATAGGCGAACTAACGCCCTTAATGATATATATATAATATATACATATATTATATAATATATATAATATATATATATAATATATATATATAATTAATTATATATCTCTATATATATTATATATATAATTATTATATATATATATATATTTATATATATATATAAGATATATATATAATATATAATATATATAGTAAGTGCGTGAGAAGAATAATTAATGGAGCTATCATATATAAATCCAATAGGAAGGGTGACTTGAGCCCCTCTGGGAGCACACATATGGTCATTTCGGACTAGGCTGTGTGCGCTGTTTGAGTGTATTCAGAGCACGAGTAGAGTAAGTAGACGTCTCGCAGTGTGACACTCATTAATCTTTGTACCATTACAAGTGTTTTGTCTAAAATAAGTTAACTTGTAAAGTTCAAGGTTTGTAGATAACTGAGTTAGGAAGGTGCAAGATTTATGATGTGATTTGGGGTTTATGTTCCGTAGATGTGGTTATTATTATTATTATTATTATTATTATTATTATTATTTATTATTATATTACTAACATTACATTTCTTTAATTTGCAAAATATTAATTAATTAAAGATATGAGTAATAATTAATTTCTTTACTTAGTTATTTTTATAACTCGTGGTCATTATATATCAATTACATTTTAGTTTGATTATTGGATTCACTTATGTTAGGCAATTTAGAGGCTTATGAATCATCTTGAGGTATGAGTTTGCTATATTTAGATCTGACCTCTAGAGTCACATCTGCATAATGATCGTGTGTTTTTCCTAGCATGTGGATTTATCATAGTCATATATTCACTACTTCAATTTATGTATATTTAATATATATGATATCTGATTTCAAAAGATTGTTTTACGTAAAATTATGGTTAGATTCTTTATTATATATTATTATTGATCAATTTGATTACTGTCATGTCAACTCTAATTTATGTGTTTACGTGCATTGTCTATCTAGAGCACCCCGCTATAATACTCTATTATTTATATATACTTCTTATATATAAATATATATATATTATATATATATATATATTAATTGTTATTAATATATTTTTGTGCCTTATTATTATTGTTATCATTACTATCATAAGTATATTACTTCAGTATATCAAATAACTATATTGTTATAATTAGGTCAATTAACTATTGTTATTTAGATTTAAATTACTAGGAGTATATTTAATTTAAGGTTTACGCTATATATTATTTGTTGATTTATTAATTAATATTAGTTATTCTAGTTTGTATATCACTCATTTTTCCACGCAGAGTTATATTATATAGACTTAGAATATACATAATTCAACAATTTATACTAGTATTATTCAAGCTCATATACTATCTTATTATAACAAGGTGGTAACCTATCAAGTCAAACTATAAGCAAGTGTTACATAATATATTTATGAAGACATAGCATACCTGATTATATTAAGTTACTTAACTTATATTAATTACGTTGACATATGAGTTTTCAGCGTAAGCTATACCAACTCGTCTAACATTCTACGAAAATAAACATAAATATTTACACGATTCAATATATACCCTTGTCACACTTTCTAACTAATTTCCTACTAATTGAGTAAACTTTAAAGGTTAAACATTGGGTATATTTAAGACCATAATAAGTCTATGTATATATGGTACAAAAGATATATCCTCCAATAATTGTCCTCATATATACCTATAATTTCGATAAACACAACCATATATATATACTGTATAGTTAATATATATATAATATTATTAATATAATATATGGTAAGACTATTAATCTTATGTTTTTAATCTAGTACATTAATAATAACATCATAGACCACAAAATTATATATATTAATATATATAATATTATATAATATAGGTATATAGCTATATATATTACTTATATACATATTAATATCAATTATATATTAATATATATATATATATAATATATTATATAATATCTATATCTAATTATTAATATATATATATTATATACTATGTACTATATGTTACCGTACTCGTTACCATATGTATAAAACTATTATGAGAGGGTATATATATATTAGATCATAAGTTGCTACGCTAACAGTTTTCTTAGATATACTCACAGCTGTCGAAAACCTTGTATTAATAAGTTCAATGAGTTGTATAAAAGCACATACAGAATAATTGTTTCTTATACTTATCTTATGATTGTATTATATCTAAGGTCACTGGACGGTGGCTCTGAGCTCTCACTCGGCTTGTAGCCATGGAATATGATGATCAGAATAGAAAATAAGAACCCGAAGAGCCAACGAGCTGCTCTCTCTCTCGAGTGATTTGCCTTACTAATGCTTTGCCAAATGCCCATTGAAATTTTTATATATAGATTACATTGAGTAAAGCAGTTCAAAGTTCCCTTGTTATTTGATGCGCCTAGTGGTTGCGCTTATTCAGGTGTTCGCGTGAGAGTGTGCCATAAAGTAGTGTGCCTAAATAATAGAACACTAACTAAAGAAGCGTCACCGCCGACTATATTTTTTAGACCAACTAATAATATATATTTATTTGTATTATATAAGTAGGCATTATACTCTGTAAATAAGGTGACTCAATAAGTGTCAGCACTATAGAGATCATATTGGTTATAAACATATATTTTTGATTAGTAACTAAGTAGTAGTGACAAACAAGACTGTCACCCGCTTACTACAAGAGTCTGATTTTTTGCGAAGCAAGGGAGGCAGTATATATAATAACAAGCGTGAGGTGTAGATATTAGAGAGGTAAAAGGATGTCTATTACACACATAATATATAGGCATAGTGATTGACCCATATACTGTGAGAATATTATTTTGTTTGCCAATATCATAGTCCTTAGTTATGCGTTGGACAGTTATAGCTCTCAAAAACTATTATTAAATTACGATAACGATTAGCCGTGAGAGAATGCACGTTAGATTTGTAAAAGTCGCTAAGTCTATGGGTGAAAAATGAGCGCATTTTCCAATTAATATCACACCGACTAAAGAAAAAAAAAATAAAAAAGTAAATAAAAAATAAAAAAAGAAACGGAGAAAAGATGAGAATTTATAGACATGACTCATCCGTAGCTCCAATGATAAAAAGATTACTCACCGAGATAAAGTACCGGGAGGTGTATGAGTGAGGAATAGTCAAGTACTACGATAAACAGAAAACGTTCGGAGCGCGTCATACCCAAAGCGCATTCCGAAGAGAAGTAAATATGGTGAACTCGGATGATGAAGGAAGAGAGGAGGGTATATGAGGGTAAGCAGGGATGAGTATGAACCTATTCAGTTAACTACCGCGTACGAGTATGCGGTTACCGGGTAGTAGGTATTCACTAGTTCTCCCCCTCGGTGGACTCAAAGACTAACTAGTTCGGCATATGAAGCCGCATGCCAAGAAATTGTTAGAGTATGGAATTTAGCGCGATAAAGTGATTACCGTTTCGAGACTTAATGAGTGGGATGATTCCACATAAAAAGAATGCGTAAGAATATTGGCTTCCGTCCTTCCCCATGATGATCGTAAGTATGTAGGTACCATTATGATCATTTATTTATTTACATTTTTGTGTTTGGAATATGCTTTACAATAGAGTGTAAATTGCGTTTTCGATCGAGGAGAAGCTTCGCTGTGCTCTAACTCATGAGACGTTCAAATCAGAATGAAATTTTTCAAAAAAGGGAAGAAAAAAAAAGAAGAACTCCTGTATGATACAGTGCTACCATGTGATCTGAGGAGTAGATTTTAATGGAGAAGAATACTTATAGTTCGATCACTGGTGGTGTACTAGAATTATAATCGAGTGCGAACATATCTAGTTGTTCATTGTGTTAATATTGTCTCTAATAATATATTAGTAGCTTGTTAGTATTATATGTTGTTTCATTTTGCAAGAGAGCAGCAATATACTCATTAAGAAGAAATTTAAGACTGCAGGACAGACACCTACATGTAAGTATGGCAGATCATTGAATAGAGGTTATATTAATAAGTATAGAGTCACAAGTCTGATATTATATATTATATTATTAAATTAATTCTTTATTATATATTGGAATGCGATATTACGAAACCCATCTACATGAGAGTTGAAAGTGTGGAGAAGAAATTTATATCGGTGTGGGAGTCTGTTAAATCATCATTCAACGGAGAAGTTCCCTAACCTCAAGAAAGTGAATATCTCACAAGAGTGAGTAAGTCGAAAGTAA
Organism: Trachelipus rathkii; assembly: GCA_015478945.1. Classification (NCBI taxonomy): domain Eukaryota; kingdom Metazoa; phylum Arthropoda; class Malacostraca; order Isopoda; family Trachelipodidae; genus Trachelipus; species Trachelipus rathkii. The sequence continues at coordinate 36,511 of JABUQX010017025.1, read as the reverse complement.
TTCACAAACAACTAAACAAATTCCCAGTTTCAGAATGTATGTCATTAAAATAAAAACCGAGGGTGGTTAGACAGATGAAAGTATCTTCAAGTCATAAGACATATGAGTTCGGCTGGCGCATAGTAGAGTGAGATGGAGGCTGACTTTAGCTCCAGAGAGATATAGAAATATATCACAGAGATAGATAGCTTGCTGACACATATCGCGAGAGCGATACATAGTTCATATGAATGGCACAACACGGGTACACGAGTAGACTATCGAGTGATAGATAGATAGAGCGAGAGTTCTGAAGTTAATGGTAATATTAGATAGAGCACAACGCAGAATTCTCTATTACGAGATTTACATGCTCGGTGTCATAGCAAAATCGAGGAATTCTGTCCTGATCTGGATTATCGGTTAACTGGTGTACAATTATTTCACTACTTAGACTCAGGCCAAATGTGTAGACATCTAGTTGGCCCTGTCTAGGGAACTCCAGATGCAAATTTTCATCAGAGAGTTATAGCGCAGGGAGAGATATCGCTAGCTAAAATAGATCGCTCCCTCGAGACAAGGAGTATCAGGTGGTGTGAGAAGGAAGAGCTCGCTAAGTGACTTATGAGATAGAGTAGTATATTTATCGTTAATTGTATTCAATTATGGGAATGTCATGTGCAGTGAAGTAATGTCACTTCTTGAGCATACCAGTCTAATAGTCATGTGTGCTGTCTACTTACTAATTTATAGTAAAACAGTAAATGTACTAAATAAACATAATATAAATAGGAAGTAAATTGGTTTATTGCTCTTATATAGGGACAGAATAATACATCGAATAGTGATAAATTGAAATCACGTGTTATTATATAACACGATAGGCATAATAATAAAGCTGTGTTATTTTTTATTAATTTATTTTTGTTGTATAAAATAATTAATATAGCTATAAAATTTAAAAATGAGATAAACTTGTCCAAACGTGGAATATAAAAAACTAGTTATTCATCAGTGATAAAAGGGACTAGATATATAATCTTGTTCAGTTTCATTCTAATTAGATATTGAAAAAAAAAGTAAAATCAATTATTAAATCGCTTCTGTATATGTTTCAGAATAATGCTGATAAAGTAAGACTGAGTTAAAGCTGTGAGGTAATTTTAGACGGACGCAGGTTATCCGCCTGATGTGGTTGCAAGAGGTTGCTTCAACTGGAGCATGAGATGAACAAGGGAAGAGTGAGACCATTACCAGTTAGTATACTTCAGAGTACTTCAACCTGGAGTTCGATTTGATGACAATTGAGCTTGTTAAAACCACTCTATATACTGACTCCACAGACAGCTGTTCTAGGAGCTTTCAAATATACTCTCGAAGGGATCAGACAAAGAATTGATGATAACTAGGACTGAGGAGAATATCTGTTGTCACACGGAGATTAATTAGCTCTCGTTGATTATAAATAGATTGACTAGATGCGTATTTGAATATTGTGAAATGTTTTGAATAATTGTGTCGATCACTGCTCTTCAAATTATAAATGAATCAAAATCCTACAGTCACTATTCAATTGTAGGATTGAGATTGTGTAGAATGAGAGATATGATTATTTTGTAGACACTCCTTACCTAGAGGGAGAAGAAAATATCGAGGTTATATTTATTTTTTAAAGAGATCTGATAGACACGGACAATAATTGGATCAAGCTATAGAAAACGACACTAGACATGTGAGATTATGGCAGATCAGTCCAAATAAAGCTACCTGTAATTGGACGTTAATTCTATCCGACGAATTATAGTTTACACAGTTTTATGTGATGCATTGGCTTTTAATGAGGGTAGTAATACTTTGATGTGTTGATATTATAACAAAAAATTGCAATTTGCCTAATTATAGGCTTAACATAACAGATCTCTGGGTTCATATAAAGAATAATGAAAAAAATTTCGGTTCTACACAATCAGTTATTAATTTTTGAGAGAGATCATTGGTGATGTAATAGCAGTAAACTTACATGGAAAGCAAGTGAATCTAAGTGTTAATAAATCTGTAGCCTATTACAACAATAATGTAGAGATGAGGAAATGGCAAAGCAATGTCTTATGAATTTTCTCGCCATCATATTCTCTTCGCAAGCATGTGTTCACATCGATCCTAGTCACGATACATAGAATGATACATGCTAGCTGTGTTAGTTGATTAGAGAACACTCTTGAGAGGCTAATAGAGCTTGAGCTCCTAAGAATTGAAAATATTAAATCTCACTCCTAATAATTAACAAAGACTGCCAATATTACCCAATGAGTCGTGAAAACTTCTCAACGCTATAAGAGCGTATCTATGGGAAGAGAGAGAGCATTGTGACTGTTATTATGGTTCATTTTTGGATGATTAATATCATGAACACTATGGATTGGAGGAAGGGTGTTGTCAGTCACGAGCGACACTGAAAGTCTGATGCACTTAAGATATCCTTATGGAGGAATTGGTGGCAGAGAGAGCAGTATATGTACACCGTGTTCGCATTTATTACGTGGGGAGAGGAGAAAAAATAGAGATAAAAATTCACTGCTGAGCGTTCTACACTGAGCTCTTATACAACTATGTAATATACGCAAAAGAAGACGTTACTACCTCGTAATCCATCTATACAAATTAGCACGAGATATAAATATAGATAAAAACTTAGAAAACAGTAGAGTGGTATCTCACCCTAGAAGTTGATACATCAGTAGTCTATTTTCGAAAGTATCACACAAAGGAATGCGGAGCTACTAAAAACAATTGGTCAAAGTGAAAGTTATCGTAAAGAGGGACCTACCTTGAATGAGGTAGTTCACATCTTAGACAAGATGTATATGGTTGTAAATATAATGGGAAAGACGGTACGAATCGTGTGGCTATGATTTTTAAAAACTATTGTCTATGGCTGCACAAATCAGTAAGAATAGTATTAAGGTTGCATCATGATACCGCAATAAAATGACTAGTAAAATCCGTATAGTGGTGCATGACATGGGACAATATAAGGAGTAGATAAGAAAGTAACACTTACTGACTGTGGACCCTCACGATCGCGACTATTAATACTTCTAAAACTTGATTTATATGAACACCCGACTCTATACTGCGTTCAACCTAAAAAGCATCATTCATTCTCGGAACATTTGTTTCTCTCTCTCTACAGACAATTACTCCATGCATGGCGATTAATAGTTATAAAAAATTCAGGAGTTCATCATGAGTTTTAGTAGATATATTTTTACTATATGATTTACTTCAACCTACATTTCCGTGTACACGTGTTTATCACGCTATAGTTAATATGATAGTGTTTGGACCATAGACTCTAATTTAAAAAACACTATGGTGTATTAAACATTAAGTATTTTTCCAGAGAATTACAATTTATTACAAATTATAAGTTTTTCATAAAAAAAAAAATATGAGCTCAGGAATTTATGAGGTAAAGGTTAAGTTATATTGGGTTTTTGATATATACTTTAGACGGAAGAGAAGGTGCTTTTATATCTAGCGCCATTGTTACTGAAAAAGTAAAGGAATATAATAATTGTTACTCGCCCGGTTACCATATAAAAGAAGTGCGTAATCGTATTATGTATTGGCAGAATTTCATTTTATAAATCGTGAGCCAAAACTATATATCACTACGTGTTTTTAGCAAAATCTAATCTTAGCCTATTGTATATAAGGTTTTTTTAAGGAAAAAATAGAATAGCTCTATAATTAAAAAATAAATTCACGTGTCTCCTACGTATAAGGTACTGAGAAGTCTTTATTGTAATATATGAAACTATTATTAACAATGCGCTGTGACTCGCCACGCCCTCTCGAGCTCAAAATAACTCCCACGCCTAGGATCGGAAGTCACAGAGGGTCTCCATCTCAGACAGTGGTGAGTAGCGAGTAGTTACTGCTATATTCATATACGGTCTCTTTTTATATATTTATCTGTAGGTGGAGGTGGGAGGTAATCAGATGGGTGACTTCACTCGCGCTTATGTTGCTATTTAATAGTGGGGTTCTTTAGTAACTAATAGACACACAAAAGGACCTTATAATATATTTGTTGCTCGCTACTAAATATCACAGTTCTATATCTTTTATTGGAGGCGCGTTCAAAGCAAATTATTCTCAGAGAGAATAGCTGCGAGATCGAATTGGTTTTAGGGCTGGTATTAATGCTCGTTGTCTGTATACCTATGCGAGATCTCACGGGCGTTTGTATATAAAATAAAGTAGCTGAGAGATCTAGAGTATCGACAATATTATCGGGGAGTGCTAGGAAATGAATAATACTTGAGGAATCGGCCATATTCTCACGTACTCTTTAATAATCTATCGTAGCGAGCCTTAATCTACTCGAGAACAAACTACAAATAGCGCGGGTGTCATGTGTACATAGATTGTCTAGTAATAATTATCTGCCCAAGATGATGTAGAGAAGATGTAGGAATCCTCTCAATATAGTGTGTGCACTCATTTGACTCGCCGGCACACACGATTCAAATTGCAGAATTCGTGAGCAATCAGGCACTGAGTGTACTCTCAATTATGCTTTCCTGGCACACTCGACAGTTAAGGTGCTTATATCTGATGATCATAGGAATATTTTTTGACATTGATATATACGCAGTCCGACCAATCTCTCGGTTTGAATTGAAGCGCAGCGCACTAGTGGACAGCTGATAAATCGGCGGCCATAACTAGCAAATTTAATACGCTAAGTATGAGAACTTTTGAGTTAGAGCTCATCGCACTCAGTTTTTGATGTAATAAGGTTCAGGATAAAATATTCATTTTTCTGACGGTGTAGACAATTACACCACTAGAGTATAAGAAACTTGCTAAGAACACTTGTCCACGATCAGAGCTGGTGAGGCAACTGTATACTATATATATAACATCAGATAATACCTAGTGACTTATATCATGAGCTAAGAGAGAGAACAACTTTGGAAGTTAATAATGAGCAGCAAATTCCTTTTATACTAAAAAAGAGATATAAGAATTTAGTGGTCGATGTCTCTTTAAACTATTCGACTGAGCGAGTTTAGTGCTGAAAGTAATAGTGTGCAGAGAGATGAGTAAATTAAGCTGAATTAACCTACAATTTAAAAGGATCAATTGGTGTGAATAACTACCCCTTTATAACATTAAAACTAATGAATTTGTTTCCAGCAATCATAAGAAGATAAACAGTTTATTCCGCACGTGCCAAGCATGTCATAAAATAAAACAGTACCAGGTATAAGTCCTGATAACGGTGATTTTAAAGAAGTAACGAAGAAGTTTCAAGCCGAGTTATTATATTATCATTAGTTGACATTCATAAGTTAGCTAATGCAAAGAGGATACATAATATACTTAACTTACCTATTATATATGTAACGCTACAATATAGTAAGTCTGTTCTTCGCTGTGCCTCTTAAAGAAATAAATTTCAGGAGAAATTATAGAAATATGATGCAATCATTCACGAGCTATTTCGGTTCTGTGGAATTCCTAGGTAATTATATATTACGGATTATAAGGTGCGAAATTTCACGAGGCGCACTATTAATGAAGGCAATTGTAATGACAAATGTTGGGCGTGCATGTAGAAATATGATTAGCGAGGATCAAAACAATTAAGGACTATGTCTGCTTGTAGCCTCAAACCCAAGATGTAATGGCCTCACTGGCGGTAAGTCATAGAATTTTGCTGGCTTGTCTGCGACTGGTATGTTGTATGGTATGGTGAGATATAAATTCATGCCCTGACATCAGATGCTCAGAGAAAAGCCAAACTTTTGACCATAGTGGATTGTATACTGTTCACTACTGAGAGAACGCAAATCGCAGAGCGAGCCCCGTATAAGCTCTATGAAGAATGGGTGAGCTAGCATATCTTGAGTCACAGTAGAAATGAAATATGATTGTTTCCGCTATATATTATAATATGTAGATTACCTACTTGAAGTTACAGTATATATCCTGCTGACTGCGAAAGGTTCCATAGCTCACCAATTCACCGAAGCACACAGAAACTAGCCGGCATTTGGCGGCAGCTCGTGGCTCCACACACCAATGTATAAAAATCGACACGTCTTTGTGCTAAGGGTTACATAGGCAAAATTTGTTCGTGTGCGCAACACAGTTTGAATGTCCGGCAACTAGCTTCTGAGATATATTTCAGAAATTGCCAATCTCCAATCAAATGAAAATCGGGTACTGTATCGAAAAAATTGGGAAACCTATTAAAGAAAAATTTAAAGGAAAAAACGTTTAGTATAAAAATTGGAATATTACTCTACACTTGGGCAAGATTAGAGAACCATGAAAATAAAATTAACAACTATTATTAATAAAGGAATACTAGAGAAAACATAAATTCTATATGTAGATAAATAAACACACATTAGAGAAAAGTAGATAATATACGTTTTCTTCAAGATGGTAAAACACCTGAAGTATAGTGTCTACATAAAACTGTATATATAAAAGATTCCATACAGGTAGAGATGTCGACTATTTGAATATTAGGTGAATGATCTAATCGAGAGTAACATAGACCCCTCAATAACGCATAGTAGCCCACTCGGGTCGTGCACTCTATACATCTAATTAACTAATTATTTATTAAAAAAATAAATAAATTATTGTTCAAAGTAATAATAGGGGTGTCATACAGCAATCTATATTAAGATAACAATATTTAAAGTAAATCTCAGTACCCGTTACATAGTTATATAATAATAATACAAAATATTAAATCTAATAATAATAATTGTAACATGTGATATAACCAATAATAAATAAAATGATTCCGGTACAAGAATCAGCATGATAGAAGAAACATATGTATAAATAATTATAATAGAAAATAATAATAATAATAATAATCAGTCCTATAACCAGTCAACAGGAGCAGGAATATTTTTATTAGAATTTTTTAATGTATAAATTAATTAATAATATCAGGAGAGTACACTCAGAGGTGGTCTGGATTATCATAAACTCGTGCTTGACACAATATATGAGTAATAATAAGTAATTAATAATGAAGATTCAAGATTAGATAATATCAATAATGAAATCCGCATAAGACTCACACATTGCTACTCACTCATACTGGGAATAACTATAATTAGATATATGGAGTATTATATATATAAAGACACAACTATTAAATAAAAAAACTGCCATATATTGTTAGTAAAAAATAATTTATCTATTTAAGCAAGGTTAAAAACATCTTAAATATCTGAAAAAATAATAAAATTAAAAAAATAATATATTCAGAAGCTCGTAAAAGAGAGCGAGTAACTCTGTAGATTTTACACTCTAGTCTTACAAGAGAAATTCCTAAGATTGGCTTCAACTAGGAATGTAGAGATGAATAGTATTAATAATAAAATATATAGGGATCAATTATCATTTAAAGTATCATAATAATAATAATTACTTGAGTGTAATAATATACATAATTATATATAATTAAGTGAGTAATTAATATCCGAGAGATTATATATGTTATTCCTATGTCTAATAACATTAAAATAATGAGTATTATTGATAACAGAACGAGATTTTTTAAAGAATTTGAGAATATATCTATAATACTAATGATATTCAAACTGAGAGGAGAGATATATTAAATGAGTAGATAAATTATTATAAAAATAATAATAAATATAAATAATTAATGTATATTAATTGATATATATCTATATACACTATGTTTTTAACTCCTTATATTATTTTATATATATTAATGAGAATCATTATAATAGAATAATAATAATAATAATACTGGTTTAATCTAAAGTTAGGTATTATACGTAGATAATAATACATAATATAGAGTTAATAGAATAAATTAGAGTTATAATACTGATATTTGGTCTGTCTTGGAGTACGGAAAAGGTAATAGGAAAACTTTGATCTCCTTAAGTATTTAAATTTTGAGTTAGTTTATCTATGGAATTACTCCAATATGCTCAAATATAGCTATAAAAAATGACAAGTAAACAAAATTCTAAGAAGTTTATTCACAAAGTAGATCTGAATATCAAAATAATTAAATATATTATTATTAATTTTGAGAAAGATTTACTATCCGCGTGGTTATTAAATGAGTGAAAAATTATATATAGTTTACGAGAGTAATCACAGTGAGCTGAAAAATACCAAAAATATAGATACCTTTAATACCCTTTTTCACTATAAGGAATAGATACAATACGAATTAATTATTTCTAACAATTAGGTATATACTCATGTGTATTGAGAATATAAAATGAATAATAAATATAAACTAAAGTGAAGAAAAATAATTGTAGATATTATCTCATTTATTATTACATTTTTTTTGAATGCTTATCAAACATCATTATATAAATAATATAAAAATTATGCTTAGTTATAAATGTCAAATATTAATATAATACTCTGATATGAATATAACCTATATAATGTGCTACTATCCACATTACATTTACGTTAGACTATATATAATATAATCGACTCACTTAAGTAGAGTACAGCATCTGAATCTCTATGGCACGTTCCACTGTAATATTAATAATAATATTATTAATATATTAATAATAACTCCGCACATCTATCGATACAATCTCATCGCAGTACATTCCCTTGATAGATAATAATCATAATAATTCTCTACTCACACCTTCTTTATGATAGTATCAGTAATAATGCGCAATCTTTCACCTTTGTTCCTATCTCAACATTCACAGCTACTAAATTTTACATAGGAATAGTAATACAGAATAGAATGAGAGAAATAGTGAGAATAAAAATAGATATTACTATAATTTAAGCTCATTAGTCCACTAATAACAGATCTTGAAAAATGTCTCATCAAACATTCGTACTGAACATCAATCTTATTTATAGTTAAATAGAGAGGCGGAGTCACTATTGAGAGTGAAGACCTAATAAAAGAAACATAATTAATCAAAACTTCATTATGCAAACGACAATTCTTTATATGAACGCTTCCTACTTCTTACTTCCTGAGATAGGAATAATTGTCAATGGTCTTCAATATGACCACACTCATATGGCAGCAATAATATAATGACAATTCTCATGCCCGGATCGAGGAATTGCATCAACACAATAACACATATTCTTATCTAAATTTTGCCTCTGTTAGACCTAGGAGTAAATACATTGAATACACATAATTTTGATAAAGCATATTATACCTCATCTTTCGGAATGATTTCACAATTGCTTTCAATCAAATTCACTCAATATTATGTGGAATAGAGTGGTTAGAAAATAATTATATGAGAGTAGATAGGAATAAAAGTGAAAGTCGAAAAGTGTGAGTAGTTTGTTTTTTCGCCGACTGTAAGTTTTTTCGTTCAGTGATTTGTATGTCCTCGACTGTTCCACAGCATAGGTAGCAAGGGTAATTTGGTAATGCAGTTAATGATATTGGCACTACACAGATTTAGGATACATGAACTCCACAATGACACTACATAGACCTTCAAATAAATATCTCTCACACAAACTCTAAACAATATAATAATCTGTGAAATACTTATCTATATTTGAGACATTTAACTCCCGAAGATAACTAATATATAATTCCAAAGTTTTTATCATAGGTCGCTAAAGCATTTTTCAGTGCGAGTATAGAAGATAATCGAAGATAATGATACTATAAAGGAATGGGAGAGCGGTAAACACTTATACTACAACGTTCCGTGTAATACATATGATACATGTTTTATGCGAGAAAGAACATCTAATATACTCGAGCTTCGCACATTTGCAAAAACTATTGATCGATTTAGAGAATTTGGAATAGACCCATATACAAATTTTTGCAAGAACTCTCGTCAGTGACATAAATACTCAATAAGAAACAAGGATCAAGATAAACACACTCTGTATAACATACTTAATATGTCTGAACTAACACAATGACACTCTCTATGACATAAAAAGTGAAGCAAGGACAATCACTTTTCTGAATGTAATTTCTTCGAGACATTTAGTTGTTCGAACTCTAAGATTTCTATAGTTAACGTATCCGAGTATTCTTCATATAGAGGAGATTCAGAGCCTTTATCTAATGAATCAATGACGCAAATCCCTCTCGTTGAGTACGAGATTACAAATTTGCGAATCCGTTTATATAACCATGAATTCAAAATCATGAGAGGAATTCATTAACAAAGCGTGGGTTGTCAGATGTATCATCTTATACTAGATTCTGCAATAATGAGCAATGTACGACTACTATCTTCTAAGGCGTAGCTATGTGTGGGCATAGGGAGTATGTGGAATATTTGAACCGTGAAGGATGGGGCGAATTGAAGATTGGAATATAGGTATGATTGGCAGGATAATAAATGGAAATAAATATTAATTTTAACACGCTAAATGTGTATTATACTTATTTTTCCTTTTTCCTGCGACCTTTTAACATTGCAAAGAACAAAAGTAACATCTGTCACTCATGGAGGTTTATATATATTGAGCTCACGCCATACGCATGGTTAATACCCTATAACAACATAAAAAGTTATATAGCTTTTTTCTACACTATAACCAACCGTTACGGAGAGATCCTCTATACTTTCGACAAAAGGACCGTTTCTGCAGCTACACTATTCATGAGTCGGGTGTCCAAATAAGTCTATATAGCATTTACTCTACAATCTATAGTCTATCTTGATGTCTTGTGGTTAATCATATTCTTTCTCTCACGCCGAAAATCTATGTGATATAAATTCTATGTAGTAAACACTACTCTATATATTCATATTGAACCCTTATAACAAGATTAGAACATATAAACGGCTGGTACGGAACTTATCTTAGACTTCTTAGTAAAGCCATATCAAAATAACGCATGGGATAGATCTACTAGAGATTAGTGCGGTAAAGATATATGATTCACTCGGACACATACGTACTGAATAGCATACAATAAACTATGATATGAGCTGTAGAAGTCAGATGCTATAACATGAAATTCAGATCCACGTAAATGATCTGTCTACTAGTAAGATTCACTCAAAGCTACGGACACGACGCGCAGGTCTCGCTATAAACCCGCGCCTGGTACAATCACACGCACATTCTACATAAACAGTTCCCACACGAACTCCCGCATCACACACGCAATCCTCACAGCGACCTTGCCTGCGAGACTGATTGCGCTGGATCTCGATTGTTGAGATCTCGATAAGAATTTATACAGTAACTATATAACATACTTAAGTGAATCCGTAACGCTAACCTTTAATATATATATCACATATCGAGAGAACTTAGCACGATACAACTGTGTACACAGATCCGTAGCTCATGAGCAATACCACCCATATAGAATTACGAGGACAACAAAAACAAAGTTCATACATACATATCACATTCTGAGTCTCACAGCAAGTCTCATGAGATTTACAGCGATCATAGCGCACAAAAAAAAGTCAGCGGCATGCCTCTAATAATGTATTCTGTCTCCTGGATGAT